>JADRCD010211905.1:45183-69606 GCA_019843815.1 Montemys delectorum | reverse complement strand
GTGTATGTGTGAGTTTGTATGTGCAGGAGTTTGTATGTGTGAGAGTTTGTGTGTATGTGTGTGTGTGTGAGTGTGTGTGTGTGTGTGAGAGAGAGAGAGAGAGAAAGAGAGAGAGAGAGAGAGAGAGAGAGAGAGAGAGAGAGAGAGAGAGAGAGAGAGAGAGAGAGAGAGAGAGAGAGAGAGTTTGTGTGTATTTGTGTGTGTGTATTTGTCTCAGGACAATGATAACATGATACCTTGCAATAGCTGGTTAGCCAGATTCTTTAAAACAACTTCTTTGCATTATAGAAAGGAGTTCACGTTGGGTAGAATGCTGTGACCATTGCTGAAACATATGGAAAAAAAACCCCACTATATAACAGATTTGTAAAGTTGGAAGAACTGAAAGTTAAGTGGTATAAACCGAAACTTAAAATTGACCATCTTGCTCTGACAATACCTGACTAATACAGATGTAGAGGTGCACAATCATTCATTGAACTGAGTACACTGTCCCCAATGAAGGAGTTAGAGAAAGGTTCTATGGAGCTGAAGGGTTTGCAGCCTCTTAGGACGAACAACAATATGAACTAACCAGTACCCTCAAAGCTCCCAGGGACCCAAGCACCAATCGAGGACTATACAGGATGGGACTGAATGTTCTGGCAGCATGTGTATAGTAGAGGATTGCAAATTCGATCATCAATAGGAGGAAAGGACCTCGGCCTTGTGAAGGTTTTGTGCCCCAATGTAGGGGAATGCCAGGGCCAATAAGTGGGAGGGGGTAAGGTGACAGGCATGGGGAAGGGGGAGGCAAAAGGGATTTGTTCTTGTTGTTTTTGTTTGTTTGTTTGTTTGTTTGTTTTTTGGAGGGGAACCTGGGAAAGGGAAAATTTACATGTAAATAAAGAAAATATCTAATAAAAAAAAAAGAAAAAAAATTGGCCATCTTGGCTCTTGGGTGGGGCATGTTATCGATTCCTAATTTTGGACACTTATAAATAGAGGAAATAGCACCATATGTCCAGCTGTGGCTAGCCTTTATCCTTCTAAGTGGAATGAAGTTTATTAGAAAAGGAATTATGAAAAAGCATGAATACTTTCACCAAGACTTGCAAGTTTGAATAAAAGATTTTCATGTGAAGCAAATTAGACTTATGTAATATTAGGCCCATAGCTCATTCCAAATGAGGGTGGGAACTGAAACACAGGAACACAGGATGTGTGGATGATGAGTGTGGGGAAGAGTCTTTGTATCTGCTAACGTTCACAGTATGTAGCCTGAAAGAAAATAGAGTGTGTAAGGAAGGTGGCAAAAAATTGTAGCAAAAAGAAAGTTTCAGGCAGACTGATTTCTCATGAGTTGGGTACATCAGAGCTCATTATTCAGGTTCTCACTACTCAGATTGAAATCTGTGGACCTAGAGTGGCTGGCTGTTCCACAAGGGTGATTGTTAGAAATGAAAACTCCCAGGTCCAGTCCCAGGAGTGGAACATACATTTTAAATAAAATCTTCAGATGACTTGATGTACTTTAAAGCTTGAAAGCCTGGATACAGTATTGTCTTTGTGATTAGTCTTTTGTTTTGATTTTCTCCCATTTTAAGTATTAATTAAAAACAAAACAAAACTGAATCCTCTAATACAACAACGATAATAGTAACAATAACAATAGTAGCAACAGCAGCAGTAGCAGCAACAACAGCCACAAAACCACTGGAATAATATCCCAGAGAGAACTAAAGCTCACATTATCTGGCAGATATTTTTGTTAAAAGAAGGAAGAGAAATGCTTAAGCCAACTAATGAAGCTTTCACTTGACCTCCCTGCTAGGACGTACCTGGGGTGTTAGTAGGCTAAATGTAAATAGAAGTTGCATTGCCAGATGTCAGAGGCCACTCCAAGTAGCAGTGGTGGCACCTACTGAATGCCATTATCTACACAAAAGGGTAGTTTGGTTCCTGTGACCAGAAGGCTCACTCACAGGCCTAAGAAGAATCTTTCTGAATGTGGAAATAGATTTAAAGTCTAAATTATTAAATGTACTGTCCACTCTGCTCCTCTCTGTGTCTGACTTAGGGGGTTTTCTAAGGAAGGGCTTTCTGTTGTTGTTGCTGCTGTATTTTTGTTTGTTTGTTTTTATTTATTTATTTATTTTCAAGCTACTGCCTTCCACTTTAGGAACATTTCACTCATCGTGGGATTGTTATAAGTACTTGGAGAATGTTGTCTGACTCTGGCGGATGGCTGAGAACAAAATAGCTCTTACTCTACGCACCAGATAATTTCCAGATAATTTAAAGGAAGAAAAAAAAAATCAGCCTAGGCCCTTTTACTTCATGATAGGGAATCCAAACAAGGAAACTGTATTGCCATCAGTATTGTATTTATGTAGATCTTTGGGAATATATGGCTTTTATTTTTTTTTCTGAAATTTAGACACTGAAAAAGGTTTAGTCATTGATATAAAAATAATGGCTTCAGGCTAAAGATTAAAAAGAAAGAAATGGGTGGGGAGGATTAATAACAAAAATGAATAAGAAGAGGTAGGGGGAAGGGGTGAGATGGTAAAGTGATATAAATATTTAAAACAACATAACCAACTCCACGTATTGACCTTCTATATATTTATCAAAGGTTAACTATTCTTCTTTGGGGATTCCATACTTAGAAAATATGGCCTCCATACAATTGGAGGATGTAGTCACATGAGTGGAAGTGGGAGCTACCTATTGAATGTGTGTGTATTGAGTATGAAGTGTGTATGTGTTCTTTTACCCATGCTTAGTCCTCAGCACAGTGCTAGGGAGATGGGATACATCAAGGTCCTCAGAGACACCCAGATCACACAGAACTTCAGTAATTTATTCTTTTTTCCTTTTCTTTGCTCTCTGATCTCTATCCCCTCCTTTTGACACAACACCCACTTCTACTTTGAATAACGATAATTTGCTCATATATATAGGGATTATTAGTCAAGAATTCCTATTTTTTCGTATAGAAAATGAATACAGGCCCAAACATGGTCAACTGGATGGTCTTTGTTTGGAATTTGGCTTTTGTTTGGATGTCATGGATAGTAGAAAGCGCCAATTTATCCCCAGAGATGACAGCCCGAAGAGTTGGTTCTTAGGACTGGAAGTAGATTCTGAAATATTCTCTGGTTTCCTCTAGTTACAGCCAAGTCCTTCCTCTAGAAATTCTTTGATATCCTTCAAATCATCTTGATAAGATGTTTCTCAGTTACTGAAATTAGTACCAGAAGTGGGGTAATATAGCAAAGGAATGCACAGAATAGTTCCTCCTTATACATAAAGATATCATCCAAGGTTTCCAGTGGGAACTTGAAACTAACAGAACTGAACCCTGTGTGCAAACACTATGATACAGTGACAGTCAACTAAACAACTGACTAATGGGCAGGAAATCTCAAGAGTAAAAATGATTCAGATTCTGGATGGAGTATAAGGTCTCATCACACTATCATAGTAGTGCATAGTTAAAGCTTCTGAATTGATTATGGAATTAAAAAATTCTAATTTCCTATATCATGTATTTATTTGTGTTTCCCACATCCTCCCTCCAGTTTCTCCTGTGTCCCCACAATCCCTTTCAAATTCATGACCTATTTTTCTTTAATTATTGTTTTATACACACACACACACACACACACACACACATATACACACACACACACACATAAAACCATATAAAATGTAACATGCTGAGTCTATGTAATGTTGCTTATATGTGTATGCTTTTGGGGATGAGCTCTTGTTCATTGGTTTTGAATAACTAATTCTGGGGCTTATCCCTAGGCAAGACTGGGTCTCCATCTTTCAATAATCATTAACTGCCTATAGCTCTTCATCTAGACGTGATGTCTTATGTGATTCTTCCTAGCCATGTTGGCATGTCAACCGATATTGTCATTGTGTAGGCATTATTTGAACAACCATATTGTTGCAGTTTCATGGGTGAAACTTTCCTGTTTTATAGAGAGAAGACAAAAATCTTATAGCTAACTTCCTGTTTCTCTCTTTCTTACAATCTTTCTGCTGCCACTTCTGTGATGTTACCTGAGCTTCAGGTGCAGGGATTGTGTTGTAGTTATATCAACTGGGGTAGGGTGCTCCATGATCAGTCAGTAGTTTTCTATATTTTGTTTAGTTGGGGCTTTTTGTAATAGTCTCTGCTGCAAGAAAAGGGCTTCTTTGAGGAGGGCTGAAAGCTACATTTATCTGTGAGTATAATGGTAGATATTTAGGATGCATAGACACTATACTGATTTAGGGATGTGTCAGTAGTAGGTGCCCCTTTAAATCCAATAACTCCATCAGCCATGGGAAGTTGGCTAGGCTTGCAGTATCAGTCCCCACCTCCCTCCAATTGAGTGGGCCTTTTGTCCAGTTAGATGGCCATTGTTTATGTCCAAGGCATAAGAGCCACTATTGAGTACTTGGGAATATCATGTTCTCCTGAGGATTGTAGTTTATAGGCATCACAGCTAGGTAGAACTATTGATTAGTTTTTTTTTTCAATCGTAAGTTTGTTTAGCACCTCCAGGAATTATTAGCTGGCAGATAGGAGGACTCTAGGGTCAGATATATCTTGTATCTGCCAAGTCCTATGTCCCAGTATGCACTGTCTTTGAAAAAAGGGTCCTACCTTCCAGTCCTGGGAGTCAACCAAGGAAAATCATAATAACCTATATCATTTTGGGAGTTACTTAGTCTCTTCAGACCAATAACTCAAAAGGTGGTACTAAGAATTTTTGTTAAGGGAGGGGGGAGAGAACAGGGGTTTGTTTTAGTTTTTGTTTTTTTCTTTTCTTTTTTCTCTTTTTTTCCTTTTCTTCTCTTTCTTTCTTTCTTTCTTTCTTTCTTTCTTTCTTTTCTTTTTTTTTTTTTTTGGGAGGGGAACCTGGGAAAGGAGATATTGTAAATAAAGAAAACATCTGATAAAAAAAAAAAGAATTTTTGTTGATAGACTATGATTCTTTGAGGGAGCATTATTACCCAAAGTGTAATTTATTTAGAGTATAACTATGTATACACACAGACACGCATTGTACATAATGTTAAACAATAATAACATGATGATTCTTACATTTATCCCTGATCCCTCTCCCTTTCCTATTTAAAATTCTCTAAATCTTCCAATTTTTGTCCTTCAGAGCACCCATGTCTTGCTATTTCCCTCTGTAGAGCTCTTCTCCCTGTGTGGTCCCTTTTTATTTTCCTGTCGCTCCAAGCTATATACTCAAATCTGAAGATTAAGAGCCAGCACCACAAATAATGTTTTTTCATTGAATATTTTTAGTTATCCACAGGAAACTTAATTGGTTGACAGGAAAACTTTAGATCTGAGGAGAATACAGGACTATGAAGATGGTCCAGCCCTCAGAGAGGTCACAATCATGACATCGTTGTGTCTTTTGAGACCTTTCATTTGCCACATCAAGTTAAATAATTACCAAAGTTAAAATTCTATCCTGTTCGTATCTTTCTCATGTTCAAAGGTGATTTCAGAGGTCTGACAGAGATGGAATTTAATAGTATTATTCCAGAAAATTATCAGGGGACTGGAGAGGCCTGGTGATTAAGAGCATGTACTACTCTTATAGAGAAATGGAATTCAGTTCCAAGCACTCATACTGGACAGATCACAATGGCCTACAACTCCAGCTCCAGGCGATCGGATGGCCTCTTCCAGCCTGCGTGGGCACAAATTGCCACATGCATGTACACACACCTGTGCACATATATGTGTGTGCACATACACAAAGACATATACTAAAATACTTTTAAAATAAATCAAATGGAAGAGAAAATGAGAAGGCAGAGCTACACAGTGAGATAGACAGATGTGTCCTTTTGAAATTTTTGGTTCTGGAAATATTTTGTGAATAATTTTGTAGGAAAAAAAAGGGCTCTTTCAGAACAAAGCGTTCCACCAACTGTGAGGAGCATTATCAGATGGATGAACAAGAGCCTTCATCCACAGCCTGTAGCTTCTAGGTGTTGGCTCACCTGTGAGAGGCTTAAAAAACAATCATTTTTTTTTCTTTAAAAAAAAAAAAGACTGTTCAGCCAGTAAATAACATTTCACACAGAGAGATTTCAATTGCCCAAAGGCATCTGCCTTGATAGCTCTATTTGTGGATAGTAAAATTATCAATGTTTATCAGGAGGTGAAATATTGACAACTCCATTTTGTATCTTATTATTTGAACAAAATTCTATTTTTTTTTCAAACAAAAAAGTTTGACAAGCAAGCCGCGCATAAAGACATGTATCAGTATCTCACACAATCTCCGTTTCTAGGTAATTTAAATCAGATTTGAGCAGGGGCAACTAGGTGCTTGCTGATGAGAACGCTGCTGTTTTTAAACAGCGAGGTGGGCTTGATCGCTCCAAAAACTGAATGGTCAATAGCGCTATTGGCCAGGAACCCTGCCCAAAGTTAACATGCTGCTTAATGTGTGGACCTATGAATATACACTGCAGAGAAGCTGTAGGAAGGAGTCTGGCCCACAGATCACCTCTTGCTAGGTTTCTTTCTTTTGTCATCTATAAAATGAAACCTACTTACATCAAAGACTTCATGTTCTTTCTTATGCAGTGGGATGCTTTACTTGGGAAACACCATGCCTGAGACTCAATGTTGGTCTGCCCACTCCCATGCTTCCCCTTCCTCCCATATTCTCTAGTTACTGAAGTTAATCTGTGAGGTTCCAAACAACATGAGGCTGCCCATTACACTGTAGCTACTCAATTTATTTCAGATAAGGACAACTTTTGGTACTGTAGAAACATGGACAGCTCTCCGAGGTAGATTATCGGGGTATAGTATCCTGAATGGTCAGGAAAGAGGTACCTACAGACTCCCTGTATTCTGTGGTAGGGCAAAGACTTCATCTTATTGGGGAAACAGGATGGTTTTAGCAGTAGGGATGCAGAAGGCATCATTTCCTTAAAGGGAAGAGGTGGTTCAAGGCTTCCCAATACATCTTGTGCCTTAGGAAGTGGGCTCATCCTATACCAGCATCAGTTTTCTTGAAGCAGTGAGTAGATGGGACCCCAGGAACTAACACTGCCTCACATAGAATGGGTTTAGTTCATAGGGTATGGGACTGTGGAAGACTTTGAGGGTAGGCATTAACATCAGTATAATGATGTGGGGGTGATGTCCCAGCATTGGGCCAAGGTGGCCTGCTGAGCCATCTGTGCATCTGGAAAAGGAGATGTGACTGGTCTTTGGAAACTTATGAGAGTTCCTGGATGTTTGGTTGAGACACCATGATGGAGAAATACTAACTATCCTGCCTGTGTGTTAGACAAGATCTCAAATTGTTTGCTGCAATGAAAAAATTACATTGTATTTAAATAATGAAAAAGATACATTGTATTTGTACGATTACTTTTTTGGTGTATCTTTGTTACCAGTGGCATTTAACAGAGTTTTATATTTCAACCTATAACTTATACATAGTTTCATGCAACTGAAAAATTTTCATATCTTTATAACATTCACAGTTGAATGTGTATACATTCTACCTATTTCTTCAAAATAATGTATTGCCTAATGTATAGTGATGAAGCTATGATTATGCAGTCAGCTTAGAGTTGGGTTCTAACCTCATCTTACTAGTGACTAACAAATACCAGCAAGGAAGGTAAGGAATCCATTTCTGCTTGAATAGAGGCTGTCATAGGCATGGTGTTCTTAACAATGAGTAGCCATTCATCATTCAATGAAATGGCCACTGAACATCTAGCATGTGTTGAAATGTTATATAGATTCTAATGTGCAATGTTGTGGTAACTTAATAAATTTAAACATGTTTAGGATGGAGAGACCTATAAATAAATGATCACCTTATTTTGTGGACAGTACTTCAGTAGATCTGTGTTCACCTTGCCGTAGGAGAAGATGGGTTTGAGACCCTAACTCTGATGTGGTTTTCAAAGGCTATACAGGTTAATAGAGAAATGGGTCAGGTGAGAGATAGCAGCAAAACCACTGGCTGCTCTTCAAGAGGACCTGAGTTCAGTTCCCCCTACCCACACCGATGTTTACAACTGACTATGATTAAAGTTCCAGAGAATCTAATGTCCTCTTTTAGCCTCTGTAGCCTCAGAGATTATTGCACACAAGTGGTGATGCATAGCCATGCACACAGTCCAAACACCCACACACTAAAAATAAAGATAAAAATCTCAAAATTTATTACACAGAGCATGTGAAACCTCACTAAGCTGAGGGATCATTTGTCAGATGGATGAAAACAAGAGTGTATCAATGAGAGAGAGAGAGAGAAAGCCTATAAGCATGGAGGGACTATACACAGAAATCAAGCTTCAGAAGGAGCAAGACTAGAACATTATTTGAGGCAGTGCTCAACCTAGATGGGCCTGTGGCATAGGACACAAGTGAGCAGCACAACTACTTATTTGGGTGTGAATAGGAAGCACGTCCTTTACTGTTGTCATAGGAATAGTGTTCAGAATAAGCAGGCAAGGAGAGATGAATTCCTGGAGTCCCCAGGTATGCACCATTCTATAATCACCAACAATAAGAGACATAGTTACAGTTAGTTAATAAAAGTGAT
This sequence comes from Montemys delectorum, assembly GCA_019843815.1. Classification (NCBI taxonomy): domain Eukaryota; kingdom Metazoa; phylum Chordata; class Mammalia; order Rodentia; family Muridae; genus Montemys; species Montemys delectorum. Next base: position 61,012 of record JADRCD010211905.1, on the reverse strand, counting down.
GTACATGTGCTGGTGAAGAAAGCTATTTGAGCTGGGAGAGCATAGCTAGTGATTGGAATCAAGTCTCTAGTATGCACAGGAGACAGACCCGTAAGTGACAAACATATTTTTATGTGTTGTATTAAGTCACAGCAATGTTAGGGAATGTTAAGCACTTTAATGCCCTTGAAAGATTGGGAGCAAGGGAGATTTCTGGGAAGTAGTGAGCTGTGGGCTGTGTACTGTATTTAGATACCCAAACTTTCAAAACCTTTATTATTTCCCCAACTGTGCTTGTTTTAGTTGGGATTTTCTATTGATGTGAAGAGACACCATGACTATAGCAACTCTTACAAAGAAAAACATTTAATTGGGTTTGGCTTATAGTCCACTATAATTATGTCAGAAAGCATGGCGGCACGCAGGCAGACATGGTGTTGGAAAGGTAACTAAGAGTTCTGCATTTACATCGGCAGACAGCAGGAACAGCCAGTGACACCAGATCTGGTTTGAGATTCTGAAACCTCAAAGCCCACTCCCAGTAACAACAAGGCCACACACATTCCAACAATGCCACCTCTAATAGTGCCACTCCCTATGAATCTATGGGGGTCATTTTCATTCAAACCACCACAGCGGTCAATGTCTGTGAGATGTTTCTATTCAGTAGGATTGCAATCATTTTATGGAGCACAAAGCCCTATAATTCAGGAGCTTATGTGTAAGAGTTTATGTAAAGTCTACAGGTAACTAAGGAATGGTGAATATGGCAGAGGTGGTCATCTCCGGGAAGTGCATACCAATTGGTTCTCCAATACCAAATGGTCAACTCTGAAAACATACATATGTATAATATTATACAGAGCGAACAGGTTATATTTAGGAATATATATATATATATATATTCATGAATCACATATATTCTTAAATATATTCATATAAATGTATATATACTTATGTATACAGCAATGATTAATGAGAAAAGAAGCCATGAATTTGAAAATGAGAAAGAAGGGGTATATAAGGGTAGATGTAGGAAAAGGAAAGTAAAAATTACATAATTATTATAATCTCAAAATAGAACAGAAAAGAGAAATACCACATAGGAAAAAAAGATATTTCCTGGATCTTGGGGTTGGTGATGTATCTATTCCATTTAGGGATTTGGAACTGAGCTTATTCTCTGTATTTGAAAGAGTTCTGAGCCAGCTTTAGCTGTCACACACTGCAAAAGGATGCTACTCTGGCCTGACCATTTGGTATTGGGTAACCAGTAGGTGTGGTCTTCCCTGGTGGGGAAGATTATTCCTGCTGCTCTTAATATTTCTTAATTGCATATAGTTCCTTTGGAGAGAGCAAAGGGGAGGGGAAATAATGTATTTACATTATAATCCCAGAAATGTAAATCATAATTTAAAAAGGAGCTTGGTTTTCCAATGGAAAATCAAGGGCTGACTCTTGGGGTGGTGATGTCATTATAGAAGCAGGCACCTCTCACCTTACTATTCTTCTGTCCTTAGCAGAATGTATGTTGGCTGCCACACGCCCTGCCCTGCATCATTACTCCATCAGGATGAAGAGAAACAAGAAGGCTGGAAGGAAAGTGCTCCTCAGAACATCTATGTGTGTCTTTTGTACTTGAATTGCCTCTTAGCCATATTGACAGCAAGGAAGGCTGGGATGTGCGTGTTATTCTTTCTCCTATTTCTTTTGACTTACGTATTGGAGAAAAAGGTAGAACAGGTGAGACACTCTGCAACATCAGATTTCCTTTTCTGAGATGAGTGTGTGCCTGGGTGTGTGTTCTGTATATATGTGTATGTGCATGTATGTTTCTATGCTGGGGACCTGTACAGAGAAGATCTTGGTCCTTAGGATGAGAACAAGAACATTGAAATGGCTATGGACAATCTTCTTCATTTCTTATTTACAACCAGTATATTTCAGAGAAGGCCTAGACAATTTCCCCTTTTTACCGGAAAAAGAAACTTAGTTTTGTTTTTGTTTTTTTTTTTTTTCAAAATGAAGACAGCCTTTTACTTTTAATGTTAAGCACCAATGACACTTAATCTACAAAAGGTCAGCAGCACAGAAAATCAAAAGAAAGATAAGAGTACTATAAGTCACACCTAACACTTAGGCCAAAGCCATGTGTGAGTGTCTGTTTTCTCATGTCCCACTGTACAGGCACACACTGTCAAACATAAATCTTTGGTTATTAAATGGTGAAAGGTCTAATCACTTTTGAAGGCACAAGAATACTCTCTACTATAAAAAAGTTAAGATTGTTTCCAAAAGGAATATAATTTGGTGTGGACTCCATGCTTGGGTTTCCTGGCTTCAAGCATTCTCTACTATGGATGCAGTAACAACAATAATGGCTCATTTCACTGAGCAATGATCCATCACTATGACAAATGCTTGTGGGAAACAATTTAGAGAGAGGAAGGATTTACTTTGGCTCATGGTGTCTGTGGCTGAAGTCCATGGCTGCTGGCTGTATGGCTTCTATACCCTCATGAGGCTGAGTCTCACCACAGAAGGGCATATAGTGGAGCAGACCTGTGGATCTGCTGACAGCAAGAGGCAGAGTGGAAAGCAGTGAGGGACTGAGATGTGCCCTTTAAAGAGACATCCCTAGGGATGAGACCTCCCTCCATGAGGTTTCACTGGCCACAATTCCACCGCCTTCCAACGCTATATTCAAAGGCTGACATTAATTAAGCCACATCTCTTATGAATTATTGTCTCAGGAACTCTATCGAAGAAACACCCAGGTGTACCTTGTTAATTCCCTATATGTATCTCAACACAGTCAAACTGATAACTACAACTCACAACTGCCTCCGTGTTTACTAGGTATATACTTTTAAGAGTCTGGGAAACACAGCCAACTAGTATTAGAGTATATTTTCCATATAAGAAAACCTGAGGTATTAAAGGGTTAGTATGCCTAAAGTCACACAGTTAGGAAACACAAACACACATTTCATCATTTCCATGCCTGCCCTTAAAAGTATAATCACCATATTGAACAATGGACACACATGAGATGGAATGGGTGTATTTGCATGATAGAGCAGAGAGAATATTACTGTGTAATTATGCTGGCAATGCAGTAATGGAGTCATTGAGAAAGTCAGGGGATAACGTAGCTCACAGAGTAGAGGTTTCCATTGCTGATACATCATCCTTGCAGAGGAGAAGCTGTTTGTAGCACTATGTGAGTTTGTCCTGGGAATTCTGAGGGTTAAGTAGCACAGGCTGGACCAACTAGAACCAAGCTGTTGCCATTACTTTGCTGCCTTCTGGAAGCTCTTACGTTGTCTTATCTTTTCAGACTCTTGAGGTTACTGGCATGGCTGAGCTTCGGGACCCTTCCTTCATCTTCAGAGTAGGTGATGGATGTCTGTTCCAAGTCTCTTCCCCCCTAATTTTGCATAACTCTCTGACATCCTCTTTTTTGCTTCCTTCTATGTCTAAGTACCATTGTGGTAATGCCTTGCCACTCTGAAAATCTGGAATCAGTTCTCAATTTCAAAGTTTTCTTATTTACAATCTCTGTTGCATCTGTAACTGTTTTACAGAATCCATATAATGGGATGTAGCTAGTTTTGTGGAGGAATTTATTTATTCTGCTTACCATAATAGGCTCCAGGCTCCCTTGGTATCTCTTCTTTATGATGCCAGGGACCAAACTCAAGGCAATGTGTATGCTAGGCAGGCACTCAACACATCTGTGACAAAGTGTAAGTGTAGAAGGCCCCTTGACGATAGGGAAGTTTACAGAGAGGAAGAGGGCACTGGCAGCCCTCCATGGACTCTATGGAGAGTTAAAATGTAGTTAGGAGAGGCTACTCTGAGATGTGTTTTTGGAAAAAAAAATCATATGAAATGAGAGACCTGGGGCTGAGCATTCGAGATAGATGATGTAGAAATGTGCAGGCCACAGTGTGAGAACAAAAGGCATTTTGGAGAAACAGCAATGGGGTCAGCATTTCTAGTATGGACTGCACAAGAGAGAAGTTGATGAGGGATAGGCATAGCTGGGACCCATCAACCAGGGTCTGTGAGATACGAAGGAACGCTTAACCCAATTTGTATCCTGAAAAGATCACTGTGCTTAACAAACGTTAAATGGCACAAGAACAGGAGAAAGGAAGCAGGAGCGAGAGTAGAAAGCATGAATCTAAACAGACACTGAGACCTTCAATGACAGATTTATGACAGAACTTGCTGTTAGGGTGTGAGGGAGCACAGAAGAAAACAGGGATTAGAATGAACTTTGTTTTGGGGCTTGAGCCACTGGATAAGCTGTCTAGATTTCAACAGAGAGATTCAAAAAAAAGTGGGGGGAGTCCCAAGTGGCAAAACCAATGCATTTTGGATGTGTTCTATCTGTCTATTGCAGATTTAAGTGGAGATCTGTTTGAAGGCTGTGGTCTGTCTGAGAATTGAACTTTAGGATCAGGTAAAGACTAGCAAGACCTTACATTCAAGGAACCAACAAAAACAACCATGGACTTCCATTAGGTTCTATCTCCTGATAGGATGTCCCAGTGCCTAACTCAGCTGGAGGCCAAAGAACACGTGAAGGCACTGATGGAACCTGTGCTGTTGGTTGGAAGTGACTCACGCCAGTGAGAAACAGAGTAGGGGAGGATTCAGGACACACTGGAAGGGGTTTTAGTAGCTTTAGCGAAATGCCAGCCTGATGCCCATTTGAGCATTGCTCTGCCAAACACCTGCTCTCAGTACAAACACCTCCTGCAGTAAGACGCCTTCCTACCTTCACACCCACCCACCCAGAACACCTGGACTCATCACTGAATAGCACTGGCCCTCAGCCCTCCCTAATTTATCTATCCATCTCTCACTTCCATCTCTCTTTGAAATGGATTTCTTTAATTAGACTTAGAATGAGCACCCTTTACTGAATGTCCCCATTCAGGTGGCTAAATAAATAAGCATAATTGTAGGAACTAAAACCACCCCACTTCCCACATCACTGTGTCACGGCTGGCTTTTCTGTTTGAGTTATATCATTGTGCATATTGCTTTGATAATTCGTAGGCTGGGTACAGTGCCATCTCGGAGACTATATTTAGGAGTTAGTGTTCCATGGAAGGTAATGAGAGACAAATGGATCTTAAAAGTATGTCATAAAAAGCCTTTTAAAATATGTGCGCTTCGAGTGCCCATCTATAAAGCTGGTTATTTACGAAGGCCACTTTAGAAGCAGCTCTGTGAGTTGGTGCAGGCCACCTGTAATCTATAGATTTTTAAATTGTCATGGCTCTACACTTGTTAACGGTGTCGCTGATACAGAAACACATTTAAGAAACTCACAACAAATGCAAAAGCTCAGCTCTCTCTTTCTCTCTCCAGACCTATGAGCTCTAAATAAAATGCTTTTTTTTTTTGAGAGGACCTCCCTGAGTCCCAGACTGATAAGAAACAGGGATTGCTATTTTACATCTAAAAGCAAACCAGATATATTTCTAGGGCTCTTCTGGATAGATATCAGTGACAAAGAACTTGGTATTGGGACTGACTTTTGTGTGGAGAGAGCTGCCTTGAAATTCTATATGGAGAGGATGCAGCAGAGAGGCTCACAGCTACACAGATAGCAAATAGTTTCAGGGCTACATTCAGAGTTTGTGGCCAGACTGAAGGGAATGGCTAGTGTGGTATGCAAGATGGGAACAATGGTTCCTGTGACCACCTCTTTGACTTCTAGCTCCCACCATTCAGGGAGAACATGGCCTTGGAAGCAGGTGGGACTGGCGTTCTCGATTCTCTTTTCTAATTACATGAAGTGTGGAGAAAGGATATTGGAAATAGAGACCCAGCTGTGCCCACTGACAGTTCAAACACAATGAGGACAAAGAACTCCAGACGCAAAAGGGAAGCGGTTTTAATCTCAGGTGTCTGCACTCCTCTTTCATTATATGAAAGAGAGCCAGCAGCAATAACGGAAGAGAAATAATAAAATGAACGGGTCTCCTCTCTCTCGTAGTTACTTCTGCCACCAACCCTTAAATCAGTCAGTCAGGAAAAGAAAGCCCACAAGACAAAGCAAGGAAGATGGAGTAGGCAGCTGGCTAGCTATAGAATTTAAGGGGTGTGGGCAAGTCAAATTGGAGTAGGACCTTTTCCTCACAAGGCTGCAGGGTCTAAGTCAAAGAGAGATGCTATTTCGAGAGGAGGAGAAACAACTCTTAAAGAAAGCACAGTATTTGCCTCAAGATGAAGTGTGGGTTCACCTTCCCTCTCCTGCCTGTCTCACTCTCCATCACACAATGTTAAAAATAATTATGGTGTCTGATCAGCCGGGTGCTGTCCATAAAAGCCTTTGAAGAACTCGAATCTCAGGGCAATAAAGATAATTCAGACTATTCTCTCTATGTGTCTCAGATGCTGTGTGAATGACAGAGCAAACTTCTCACAGTAGTGCAGATCCATGTTCGTAAGTTACTTCAGTAGCTAAAGTTTTGCTGATTACATCATGTGCTATTTTTAGAAAGACTTCACTGTAACCATGGAAACTGCTTTTGCTGAAAACTCTCACACTATTTCCTTCGAAATTAGCCATGGAGAAGAAAATCTTTGCAGAAAACTAATAAGGAACAAATGAGTTATATGCCTGACAAATACAGAAGGGGATGCTCACAGCCATCCATTGGACTGAGAGCAGGTCCCCAATGAAGTAGCTAGAGAAAGGACCCAAGGAGCTGAAGGGGTTTGTAGCCCCATAGGAGGAACAACAATATGAACTAACCAGTGCCTGCAGAGCTCCCAGGGACTAAACCACCAACCAAAGAGTACACATGGTGGGATTCATGGCTCCAGCTGAATACATAGCAGAGTATGTGCTAGTCAGTCATCAATGGGAGGAGAGGCCCTTGTTCCTGTGAAGGCTCTGTGCCCCAGTATAGGGAATACCAGGGCCAGGAAGTGGGATAGGGTGGGTTGGTGAGCAGGGGGAGGGGGGAGGGAGTGGGGGCTGTTTTGGAAACCAGGAATAGGGAGAACATTTGAAATGTAAATAAAGAAAATATCTAATTAAAAAAAAGAGTGAAAACAAAAGAAACTCAGTATTCATAAGAAGGCTCATATGCATGTCCACAGCTGTACACTTGTTTGGACAGATCCCATCTAAGACCCATGTTTGTGTAGAAAACCACTTCAATTTTTACTTTCCTTTTTTGACTGGCAATGTGCCTGAGAATATCACACAATGTAGCTTATTACCATGGTTCCCTGTGGCATGCCATTCCCAAGGGAAATGGATCCCTTAGGAAATGGGATGTTCTGTCTCCTAGCAACAGACATGTTGAAAAGTTTCACAGGACCATCTTTCTGACCAATTGGAACTAGTTGTGTGTGTGGGGGGGTGTGGTATAAACAGCTTACTTAAGAACATCAAATTGACCCAGTAGAATGTGATTTCAGGATGCAAGGTGGCTGGTCAGGAGGCTGTAGACAGCAGTGATTTAATGCACTTTGGTAGTTTCATCCTTTTGGAGGCAGGATGAACATCTTACCTATGGGAACCTGTGAATGCATTGTAGTATGTATCTAAACATATGTATCTATGCGTAGTCAAGGTTATAGATATTAAGTTAGGAAATTTAACTGCCCACATGGGTCCCATAACAACATGGCTTTTTATGTAGAACTTTCTTGGCCAGAGTTTTGAGGGACATTAGAGAGGAGATATCAAAGGTGTTTCAAGTGTGACAGACATTAGACCCATTCTTGCAGCTATGGAAATAAAGGTAGTCATTTGTCAGCTGTGAGAAGGAACTGAATTGTTCCAATAGCATAAAGGAGAGTGGAACTAGATTGGAATTTCCCTTCAGGAATTTTGGAGGGAGAACACAGGCTCAATATGACATCTTGACTTTGGTCTTCTGAGACCCTAAGAGTAATACCCCACCAAGCTTTCTGGGCTTCTAACCTTGCACAGTGTGAGGTAATCAATTTGTGCTTGGAGCTGCTGTGTTTGTGGTGAATTGTTACTGCAGACAGGGAAATAATACACACAGAAGTATTATCACAGAAATGCAGGCATTTCTGTTATTGTAAAAAAAAAAAAAAGGACAAAAAGGGAACTTTGGGAGGGCATATCTTATAAATCTCACCATCCCATGTCAAATAACCTTGAAAATATGATACTTTTGACAGGAATTGTGTCTTTATGAATATATCTAAAAGATGAAGATTTGATAAAAAGTTGATGATATTTGCAATGTTTTATATACCATCATAAAATTGAAAACAATCTTAAATTTTGTTCAATAGGGTTCTAGGTAAAAGAGATGACTGAAGATTTGTTTTCTAGACTATCATCCCTATTAAGTGTGTGTTTTGTTGAAATAATGGTTGCTCTAGAAAAGTAGGCATGACATATACAATTACAAGATTGAGGGGCGTTAATTGAAAAATGTATTTTATGTATTAGAGAGGCAGAAACATGGATAGTGTTAGAGGTTGCTTCTCTGTGGGTAGCTAGAATACATGTTTTTAAAAAATTTCTATAATGAAAATTACTTTTGTAATTGGGAAGACCTGGCAAACATGACCATAATAAAAATACATAAAGGAGCTTGGTATGAAGCAGAGCTGCTCCAACTGGGGTAATTTTAGGGTGCACATTCAACACAGTGTTCACATTAGTGGACTCCAGGACTTCGGATCTCTCCTTCCCTTCATGTTTGCCTCCCTCCCTCCATCTCTCCATCCTTCATCCCTCCATCCCTCCATCCTTCATCCCTCCTTCCCTCCTCCTACATCCTTTCAACAGGAGTGTTGCTCTTCAGCCTAGGAGGTCCTGGAACTCAGTGAGATTGGCCTCAAAGTCAGACTCCTTCTGCTTCAGCTTTCCAAGTGTTAGAATTACAGGCATGTACCACCAAACCTGCTTTTTCTTAAAAATATATTTGTAATAGAGTTGGTTTTGGAATTGCCTTTGTATGCTCTCTTTTGTATTCGGTATTGGGTTTATGCAATTATAAGTAACAGAAACTCCATTTAAAGCAGCCTAACCTCAAGTGATGTAATGTCCAATGACAGATTCTAGCCTTAGCTAAGGTAAGGCTGGATTCAGGAGCTCTAGCATTGACTTCAGGGTGTCATATTTCTTCTATCCACCTCATGAATAATCTTCTGCCTAGCCCAGCAGAAGCAGTTTGGGTGAAAAAGTCATGGAGGACTCTGCCTAGTCTGGCCACTGGGACCTTGAGATGGGAATTAGACTTGTGACAGGATGTCTCAGCTGAGTCAAGGAGAATGATGCTCTAGGGAAGGCCAGGGTTCTGTTAGCAAAAGGGACGAAGGAGAGTGTCCAGGAACAACAAGATTTACCCACTAGGTCTGTGCAGGACCAGGATGTGGATAAGGACACAACAGAGTCCTGGGATCTATTCTTCCAACACAGGCATTTCTAAAGGACTCTGGGATTTTTCTCATCCTCAGGCACTGTGGGTAGCTGTCACCAACTATTCCATAGCTTCTGCCACAGCCATTGTATGTCATTATAACTTAAGGAAAAGTCTTTCCACATCTGAGGAACACTATGAAGTAGCAAAACCATTTCTGACTGCAGCAAGGGCTGACATTTTTCCTCCTCCCTAGCCTGCAAGGAGTTTCTGGATTTTCTAGTCCAGTGTCTGTCTCATGGTAAGTCAATAAATATTTGTTGAGTGAATGGCAGTTTCTGATTTCTGAAGTTTTTAACTCCACAAGAACATCAAAATCACACCCAGCATTTTCTCCACCAAGGTTCCTAGAAAATAGAGACCCCTCCTGATTCCATGAAACCCAACAATTCACAAGTGGCCATTCAAATGGGATTGTCTATTCATGCATTGCCGTAACCAAGGTAACCATTATTGCACATTGTCTAATCTTCCACAAAATGGGCATGTATTTTTTTCGTACTTCCTCTCACAATGTAATAATCCTCAGCTGCTACACGTGATTGTGGAACCTTAAGGGAAATATTTTGAACTTCTAATAAGCTCTTAACGGTCTTTTGAAGGTTAGGGCAAAGATACTGGAAGAGACCGCTTAGACCCTGGGGACAGGAGAGGCTGGGGCATCTAGATATCCTGGTTTCCTATCCTTATTTATATTTCCCTGTGAGTACTTGCATATTGGCGGACATTCTTGGCTAAATTGTGCAGCAGGGACTTTACTATTTAAGAGAAAATGATACAGGAGACCAGAGAGATTTCATCTAGCAACTGATAGCAGCAAATGCCAAGTACTGCAGTCAGCATTAGGCAGAGCTTGGAGAGTCCCTCAAAGCAGGGGAAGAAAGGATCAGAGGGGAAGAAGGATTGGAGGAACCAGAGGGATCGGAGACACACCAGGAGAACGTAGCCCACAGAATTAACTGACTGGGACTCATGGGGACTCACAGAGATCAGGGGAGCCTATAGAGGGCACAACCTAGGTCCTCTGTGTAATGTGCTATGTTTAAATAGTTTGGTATTCTTATGGGAATCATAACAGTGGGAGCTGGGATTTTCCCTGACTCTTTTGCCTACTATGGGCCACTTTTCCTTCTGTTGTATTGCCCTATACAGGCTTGACATGATGGTATATGCCTGGTCTTATTGTAGGTTGTTAAGTTATGTTGGCTTGATGTCCCTGGGAAACCTGTTGATTTCTGAGGGGAGGCATGGTAGAGACAGATGGGAGAGGGGAAGGAAAGGAAACTGGTTGAGATGTAATATATGAGGGAAAAATAAAAAGAAATTGCTGGGTGGTGGTGGCTCACACCTTTAATCCCAGCACTTGGGAGGCAGAGGCAGGCGGATTTCTGAGTTTGAGTCCAGCCTGGTCTACAGAGTGAGTTCCAAGATAGCCATGGCTACACAGAGAAACCCTGTCTCGAAAAAATAAAACAAAACAAACAAACAAAAAGAAAACCAACCAACCAACCAACCAAACAAACAAACAAAAAACAAAAAACAAAATTAAAGAAGAGGAGCAAAAGATATATTGAGGTCTTATTTGTGGCATCCATGTTGGTTACCCTGTGTAGACAGCAGCCATGGTGACCTCTAGTCTCTCTCACACATTTTCTTCCTGGTGCTCTGTAAGGATCCATATACAAAATCATCTTGGACTGGCATTTCCTTGCACATTCTTCAAAAATATTTAAAAAAAAAACCAAACCCTGGAGTATACAAAAAGGACCAGAAATCAGAGGCAGTATATACTTTTTGGATTAATATCATTCCTTGAATTCTCTTTGGAGGATGTTTGATAGATAATTACCAGAACAAATCAGTGAGTGACTGAAGGCCCCATGAGGCAAGGTCTGTCCCTGGATGGAACAACAAAATAGGAAAAATTGTCACTTGGTGAATTTGTTTTTCCCTACCCTACTGTTATATCCTGTCACTAGTTTCCCCATGGTTTCAGGCTGTTTCCCTTCCCTTTGTTCTCTGGGGCCATGTTTGTAAATCCCACTACATTTCAAGCTATTGCTTCTCAGCCTCCCTGGTAAACAAAGACTCAAGGATGTTGTGGTTCCTCGGGCACCTTTCTACAATGATGGTTCATTGTAGGTGACTGTTAGTTCCTTTCACAAACTTACCCAAGCTGTTGAACTAGAGTTTTGCATTGCACCTGCAGGTTAGCAGGGATTCTTTGATTATGGTGTGTTAACACACGGGTGCCTGGTCTGCTGAAGGACCTGATTAGGGACACTATAAGATGCACAATAAACTTGATGTGCCCTTTTCTTTGTTGAGTCTCTGATAGTTTACATTTCTGTTCTTTATTTCATAATTAGTGAGTGCTCAGAAATGATCTGCAATTGCCATGACATCAAGCTTTCCTCCAGCTATTTATACAACGAGGTATTAACTCCTACTAGAATCAGTGGTGTCATTTGGAGACTCATGGTCCTGCTTGCTTTCTGAGAAGTTCAGGGTCTCATCAATTGGTTTCTCTTCTTTGGTTTCAAAGTCTTCCACAGGCTGACTTGGACTTCTCTTTTCTGGTCTCTAGCCCATCTAGCTAATCATAAAATCCCAGGTAATCATAAGACCCTCAAGCCAGCGTCTACAGTTCAATATGCTTGCGTTCGCTTTGACTTAATTCCTTGTTACTTTTCCTTAAGATTTTTAAAGTAGATTTCTGTCTTAGTGTTTCCATTTGCTGTGAAGAGACACTATGACCAAAGCAACTCTTATAAAGGACATTTGCTTGAGTCTGGCTTCCAGTTTCAGGGATTCGATCCATTATCATCATGACAGGAAGCATGGTAGCTTCCAGGCAGACTTGGTGCTGGAGAAGAAGCTGAGAGTTATGATTCTCTTGATCTGACTGCATCCAGGAGAAACTACTTCTTCCACATTGGGCTGAGCTTAAGAACTAGGAGCACTGAAAGCCCACCTATACAATGTCACACTTCTAACAATAAGGCCACCCTTCCTGATAGTCTTACTCTCTATGTGTCAAGCATTCAAACACATGAATCCATGGGGGCCAAACCTATTCAAACCTTTCATTTCCTTTCTCCAGTTTCCCCTGAAAAATCCATCTCACACATAATTTTATACTTAGTATTCTGACTATGCCTCAAACATATTTGTGTTTTTCCATTTCTAGTCAAAGAGCTCACTTTAACATTTGTGCCTGTTTCTGAAGCTGTATCTTTTCAATATCTCTTTCTTGATTCCTCTTAGTCTCCACCACTCCAATCAATAACTGCACCACATACACAGTGGGGTGTGGGCATCCTCCCTCCAAATCATCCTTCAAAACACTTCCTGCTGCAACAAATTACAACCAATGAAGGCATAATACAAGAGAAATGTGTTCTCTTGTAGTTCTGAAGACTGTAAATGATAAATGTGTGTCACATTCCTCTTGAAGGATTTGGAAAGAACTTTACATCTCCCAGCTTCTAATGGTTCTTGGTGTCTCTTGGCTTGTGGCAGTCATTATACTAGTCCTTGACTCCATCTTTACTTGGCCTTCCTCCTTATACCCCTGTCTTCTTCTTTCTGTTTAAAGATGTTTATTCACCTTCAATCTAAGATGATCTCAGTATGGATGCTCTTGACAATTACATCTGTAAAGACCAGATTTCTCAGGATTATATTCAGAGGTACCAAAGTTGGAGACTCAGCATGTATACCTAGTGGGTAATGATGCACTCACAACCCTGTCCTTTTGTATTACACATTTCTTCCTACATCAGCATCTCTACCATTTTAACTTGGAAAAATTGAGCCCCATTTAGAACTTAGCCTGAGTTCCAACTTCTCTGCAGCGTTTTGCTGGAGTTCAGAATCACTCTCATACTCACAGACTCTCACAGAACTTCTGCAGAGTAGAATGTTGAGGTGGAACTATTTATGGAACCATCTTTCTTCTCTGTAAGACTTTTCTGTATTTGAAGCCAGATCACCCCGAGATTCCCACCAGAGACTTCCTTGGACACAGTTATGGGTTACCTAAATCATATGGACTATAGAAGTATAGTGGTATTGTGAGGAAATTCTCGTTCTTGTATGCAGTGAATGGTGACATTATGGGCTGATGGAAGCTGTGATTTTTTTTCTGCCCCATCCAATTGGTGCAGGATAAACAAGGTAAACCTACTACACAAACCCCACTAAATTGGAAGCCACATGTAAATATCAACAGAAGACTGGTTTTGAAAAATCTGTGCCAAGTGTTAAAGGATTTTCTGTGTTCAGAATAAAACAGAATGGAACAGCCCTATAATGCACTGTCTTCAAGGCATGAGCAGAGCCCTGTGGCCATTCAGTCTAGTCATAAGCACAACTCTGTGATCCTCTCCCAGCCGTGTATCTGGTCCACAGTAGATCCAGGAATGGAGAGTCTAGCATGTCCTCATTCAAAACCTAAATGGTAGCTGCTCCTGTTGAGACACAGCAGATATGTGTCTCGTGAATCATCCCACACTCCAATTAATAGGAAAAATATCAAAATTTGCTTTGTTTCAAAACAATCATTGGATTTTTAAAAAGATACCTTTGGCACAGATAGCCTAAATTGGGTCATAAACAATTACGAATAGCACTCGGATGGATTCAATATATTTTTTAATACACAAAATGGCCTGTTTGTTTTCTGCCTCATATTTTCATATTATCTTTAATGAGCAAAAGTCAGTGTCTCCTGAGCTCGCTGGGTCTAAAGGTCATTAGTACCTTAGAATGCTGTGTTCTGATTGCCTATGCCCACATCAAGCATTCTGTTAACCAGGTTGCAAAACCAGTTTCCTTAGCAGCAAAGGGAAACTCTAGGTCAAAAGCTCTTGCAACATTTTTTTTTTTTTTTAATAAATGTGTTGTTACCAACATGGGATCGTTAGAACCTATTCTTTCAAAATCACACATACTCATTACCATCATTTTCAGAATAAAAAGTCAGGACCCAAAGATTTGTGCTTGATTTATAAAATTACATATTTGGAAATCTTGCAGCTATACAAAATTAAATCCAATTTAGCCATGCATTTAGCAAATCAGGGCCTTTCACAGACAAAGAATGGAGTTGGGCTCTCCAAGAATATCAAGGATGTGTGGTCACTGTGGTGTGCCATCATCATTTCAAAAGCCATATGTAAATGATATGTATATGGGGACTCAATGATGTTCTAAAAATGAGAATTAAATAATAGGATTACTGAGTGTGTGCTGGCACTGAAGAGAAATGAAATTGCAAGGAATGTTTAGAATGCAGGGCACTCAGCTTCCAAGATCCCTTACAATCTCATGGATATGAACTGCTCTTAACATGGTTAACCATACTTATGCTAGGCTGACTGAGCTTACACAGTAAGCCTGACATACACTGCTCAATAAGTCAGTCGAGTTACCCATAAGAGGTTGATGACTGCCACTTACCACTGAGTCCTCAAAAACACCCCTATGACAGAGATGCCAGTAGTGAAGTTGGTAGTGATGGTGTCTTGGTTTACTACTTTATACATTAAGAAACTGAGGCAGTGAAAATAAAGAGACAGGCCTGAAGGAGAACAAGGATCAAAACAGTAGGATTTAGGCTGCTTCCCATTCTGTCTTCTTAACCATTTTACACCACTGTCAAATGTGTCACTGTATATTTGCCTAAATAAGGAGGCCTGGAAGGGTCAGTTTATAAGATTCTGAGATAGTGGATGGGTGTCAGTTGGGCACACAGTTCATTTTCTGGCTAGGGGTTATTAGGCAAGTTATGCAAGGGATAAATGCTCATATTTCTAGCTCTTAAAATGATAGGTCCATCTGACAGTCAAGTCTCCAAACACAACATGAAAAGGTTGGGCAGCCACATAAGCCTCTGGCACCATGTGGCTGGAACATACTGAAGGCCAAATGGCCCTCCTGCATGACCAGGTGCTCACACACAGTGCAGGTGTGCTGAGACAGTGGGGTCTGGCTTTCCAGCTCCACTCAAACTTCTCTTCTTGTTACCCTTGCGTCCTCCTAAATCGCTTCTCTGCTTTGCATGTGCCAAGAGCAGCTCCATAATGAGGAGCAAGGAGAAGCTCAGTGGGACAGAACTCACAAGTTAAATGGTATATATTTGGGGAATGTCCTCTTTTGGCATAGCACCTTTTCTGCTTTTGGTTTTCTTTTCTTCAGACCTATGGTTTTGCTCATTTCCTCTATTACTCTTTAGAGTAAGATATAAGCTTTGTTTGTGCTCAGGATCTGGATGTTCACAGAAGAAACTCAGTATTGTCATCATGTAGGGTTGTGTAGGCTTGTCTGTTGAAACAGACCCATGTATCAGGGTAGCCGTCTCTCTCTCTCTCTCTCTCTCTCTCTCTCTCTCTCTCTCTCTCTCT
>JADRCD010211905.1:27027-45173 GCA_019843815.1 Montemys delectorum | reverse complement strand
CTCTCTCTCTCTCTCTCTCTCTCTCTCTCTCTCTCTCTCTCTCTCTCATGTCCTTCCTCTTTGTTCCTTTTGACAGTAGACAAGGATAAAGAGAGCTGATATTTGTCTGAAACTATTAGGTGCCATGGCATCTACATATATCATTTCCTTGACTTATGACAACTCTGCAAGACAGACATTGTTAACTATTTACAAGTGTGGAAATAGCCCCTAGCGAGAATTGAAGAGTCAAAGTTAAGAGTTTACTCTTACTTGAGATGACTCTAACATTAACACACTGACCATGGATCCCTTGCCATGGGGGTCTGTATGTGTTTTAACTGAGAACAGTTTGAAACTGAAGGAGTTTAGCCTTTCTACAGACTTTTGGGTATCAATCTCAGCTACTTTTGAAGACGTATCATCCTGACACCATCCACTAACCAGTTCTGTATTACTTCAAGGAGCAAGAGGCCTCTCTGCAGAAGTCAAGTTTGGTGCATAGCCACCACTGTAACTCTTATAGGCAAGGATGACTACGGACTAAAGACATCTTTGACTTAGCAATCAACTGTAGCTGACTACAAAAGTATTCTCAGAAGTCTTGTTAATAGTTAATAGCTGGGCAGTGGTGGCCCACACCTTTAATCCCAGCACTTGGGAGGCAAAGCAGGTGGATTTCTGAGTTCAGGGCCAGCCTGGTCTACAGAGTGAGTTCCAGGACAGCCAGGGCTATACAGAGAAACCCTGTCTTGAAAAAATTAATAATTAACCAATTAATAATTGGTTAACAGAGGCTTCCTGTTGCCTCAAGTTTATCCAGGTTCAGTAGTTGATGCTACTGTGCAGGCTTGGCTTTTTTAGGGAGACAATCTGTAGGCACTCCTTTGAGAAGTGGTGACTGTAGCTTCGAACCCTGTTCCCTCTTCATAAGGTTTCACCAGAAAGGAATTCTCACCAAATTGAGAATCCACTCAAATTCCACTGCTTCACTCTCACCTGTGCCCAAGTAATTTCCAAATTAGCATCTGTCTAATTACAAACAGCTCCCTGCCTACTGGATATTTCTAATTGGACATCTCAAAATTACTTTCTTTGAGATAGGGTTTTAGGCAGTAACCACCTTGGCCGTCCTAGATTGACTTTGTACACCCGGCTGACCTTGAACTTGGAGAGACCAGCCTCTGCCTCTGAGTGCTGGGATTAAAGGCGTGTGCCACCATACCTGGCTCATTGATTTCTTTCTAGCCTGTCTCTGTTATTCCTTTGAAAGTTTGACAAGTGTTTTGAAAACCAAATTAACATTGTAGTGTTCACTTTCTTATCCCAACTTCTTCAGAAACTGTCCAAGTCTCATAGATTCCCCCCCCCCTTTTTTTTGGTCCCACAAGGTTGAGTTCTATCTTCAACTCTGGGATTCATATTATTGCAAAAGAGACCAAGGAGAATTTTGGAACATGCTCCACTGACTTACTGGTTTTTTTCTTCCCTCTAGTAACAAACACTATAATTTTAACCATGCAGTTAAATTTTCAAACTTATTTTCATTACCTAAGTAATATGTTAATAGTCTCCTTAGAAGACTTAACACATTACTGTTCAGGCTAAAATCCTCATTTGCTCTGTACCTGCACACAGTCAGTTCTCACTTCATAGCCTTATGAATCCTTGCTTGAGTTTTACCACAGAAGCAAACATTTATGGAAAATGCAATTTGTAATTTACTGCTTTCCTTTTTTTTTTTTTTTAGATTGGAATGTTCACAAATAAATGTATCATGTTAGAGATATGTTTTCATCAATGTGCATCTTTACTGTTCTCCCATATACCCAGGAAGTAATTATTCAGTAGCTATTAGATGCCAGATGCCACTCAAAATTACTGAGAGTACAATGAGTAACAGGAAAAAAATCCAAATTCCTGAATTCACTGAGGTCACTCTCCTCATGGCAATCTACTCATGTGTTATGAGCAGATACATCTTGTGCTTATCACTGACCCTGCAGGACTCTAGGGAGTAAGGATGCTAGAATTTATTTGGTCATTCCTATATCAATGGGCATTTAGATCACTTCCAGTGTTTTCCTCTGACAAATGATACTACAAAGAGCACCTTGGGCACATGTGTGTGTCCTTCTAGGATGGATGACAAGAGGTGAAGCTGCTGAGCCAAGAGCCTTCCAGGCAGGTTTCTGCACTCCCATCATCGTGTCTAAGAGCTCTCACCGAGCATCTTACTGTCAGGCCTTCGTATCTCCAGACTTTATGCATTGTGCAGAGTAAATAATAGCGTGTGAGTGTTACTGAACATGAATCATCTGTTTAAAAATGCCCATCTACACACTAAAGTGGGTGACGTTTACGGGCTGGGTGGTTATCACCATTAACCATGTTAATAGTTGAACTGGTCCAATCCCAATGTCTCTTGGATCACTAACTCCTGCAAAAGTGCAGCAATCTGAGAGAGTGACTAACGCACACACCCTCTTGTCTTTCTTTGCTTTCTTTGAGAAAGAAGCCTGGGGCAAAACTTCTCCCAGTCTTGATCAGAATACAAGGAGATATGGGTGCTATACAGAGAGGATGTGGGAAAGGAGAGGGGCAAGTGCATTGTTCAAAACTGTATTGCTGAGTCAGAGAGACAGACAGACAGAAACACATATGAACCATACCCCATCACACATGCTGAGATCAAAAGGTTTGACACGTGATCGCTCTTGGGAAGCTATTACAACAACAGGGAAAGTCCGGGCAGATGTCTAGGAGATAATACGATTAATCCTTTTCTGAAACATATGTTGGCAGGGATGGGCCATGGTCTCTGGACTACCAACTATACTAATGCGGCTTTAATGGTGGGCGTGTTCCCCAGAAACTTACTCTCACTGTCTACTGCCTCACTTCTTAGAATGAAGCAATGGCCAGAAATGTTGCCATTTGTCCAAAGAACTTGGTAGTTTTGGAAAAGCCTTTGCTGCTGATGTTTGATATTTGGGCGACTCATTTTTCAACCATTTGAACATATATATATTTTATCTCAAGCACTATAACAAATGGCTTGTGTCACGAGAAATATGACTGGGTATCACAGTTCTGTCTTCAGGACAGATGCCAGCAGCAGACATCTGATACATGAGGTCTCTCTGAGACTGGCTGACTTCTCATTTTTCTAACCTTACCATCTCAAGCATTGATAGAGAAAGGCATGGAGAGCAATGCAGGCAGAAACCTGACAATAAGCATCCACATTGAATAAATAAGTAAGGACGCTTCTTATAACACAGCTAATAACCCAGTATTATAAATCTTCTCAGTGTAAGAAACCAGTGACAAGAGGAAGAGCTTAGCTACAGAGAGATAACCTTGAGTGAAGGATAAGGCAGCATGGGGAGGATGTTAGTGATGTCACACAGGCACATGCCTTTAAAGGAACAGTAACACTTCTGAGGACCCCATAGCAAATGTTAACGGCGTGGTCAATCATCTAGCTGTCTGCTATGAGGTTCTTGGGCTTTCTGTGGGCCTCTTCTCTGGTAGCTACTACAGTAGGTCTTGATGTTGATGTTGTCTTTAATCTCTCCCTATTGAGGAATGCAATGGGCCCTGATACCTGAGTACTGGCTTGAAAGAGATATTTATCAATCTAAGCTTTTCCATAAAATCTATACCCTCAGAGCTTGGCAGGTGAACCACAGAATAATATTACGGAGTTTCAAACTTTGTAGGATGGGACTCATAGAAACTTCTACTATGGGGTCACAGTGAGAGCAAAGGGAGGTAGACATGTTTGCTGCCTGGGGTGTAGGTCAGCCCCTTTGGGTCAATCCCTGAGTCCTTTTGTACCATATTTTCAATCTGTCCCTTTTGGCTTCTTTTGGATGAGTCAGTGCATGTGGGACTTTTGTATTCATGAGAGTTGCTTCCAGAATGCATCTTTTCTATGAGACAAACCACTGGGAATTGTAAGCAGGCAAGATTAACCTCTCATTTACCCAGAATAGTTAGGTTCGCCCTTGATGTAAACTTTTGATAGGCTCATGACCTTTTATCTGGTCCAGCATGGACTGTCAACAGGAAAAGCTCTGGACAGTTCTGTCTGCAATAGCCGATGCTTTGAGGCACCGGTTGTTACCTCTCCCTTACAACTCTAGGCATCAATTCACTCTCTGACTGATGTCCTTCCCGGGTACTCAGCGACATTATGGGATACTTACTTTTCACAGGAACATCTGACAGGAAGGATGTTGCTCACCCAGCAGTGAGCCATCTCATATATTCACAAGTTAGAAAGCATTTCTTATGACAGAAAACTGAGTGGCCTCTGGGATCAAAGGAAATACTTCATGTCTCACTCCCCTCCCCCAGTGCTTGTCTTAAGCACATCCCCCCAATTTCTGTCCCCTAAGCCCAGTTCTTTACTTCCCATTTCTTTGCCAATGAAACAGGCTAACAATGTCCATAAGCTTACTAGACTTCGTTGCTTGGATTCATTTTTAGGAATTATTGACCCAATAGAACTTAATGGCACTTTGGAGTCCAGGCCCTTGTGTAAATCCTTCATCTTTTGCAGATTAACAGTCAGATGAGACCCGGAAGGGCTCCAGTGTCCAAATGCTAAAATCTATACCAGATTTTCAATTGAAAAATGGTGACAGCTCCTTCAGGGGCTCTGGTCTTGTTTTTGCTCTTCATTGGAATAATGACAACTTTGAAATCCCATTGATGACCCTTTTCTTTTCTTAAAAAGAGAGAATTTTTTCTTTCTTCAAGCTAATATATTCCACTTAACTGGCTGAGAATCGGGAACACAAATTCCCAGTTTTTTTCCTGAATATTCTCTGTTCACAGCTTGCAAAAATCCTATTTTCAACTACATCAGATTGGCTAGGTGGATAGAGAACAGCTCTAGCCACAGCCACTAAAAGCAGATGTTAGTTTAATTAAACCCACAGAAAATAGGGGATAGTGTATTCCCAGGTTCCTTGGAAAATGCCATCCCTTTGTTTCTGGACTCTGAAGTGGGATTTGAATTTATGTGCTTCTTTATGTATTCTTAAGTGAGGGACAAAAATGATATCCAAAATATGCCTTCCTGATGGAAGGTGAGGTAACTGCCTTCAGAATCTGGGTCCTGAGAGAGACTGTACTGAGGAATGGAAGAAGCAGAGCAGTTTCCTCAAACAGATGCCCTGTCTGAGGTTCACTTGGCCTGGGCTGCTACCCTCACTACCCAGCCAAACCATCTGCCCATTTCTAATCCTTCGACATAGAAAAGTCAATTCTACCATCCTGCATAAGATGTAGCAGCTGAATGGATCCCAATTTATCAGAGAAAGTATAAATTGCACAAGTCCTGGCTGCAGCTAACGTAATAAGCCCCGTGATCTCTGTACCATACATTCCAGGCTGTTATTTAAGGTCTCCAAGGAGATCGGTGCCATAAAAACCATTTCTCAGGGATTCTATCAGCTATAGAAATGCACTGCTCTTGCTAATATATTACAACTTGTTTATCACAGTCCATGGCTGCAGAAGAAGCAATATTACCAAGAGAGGGCAAATGATGTGAGTACCTACTCCACAGGCAGCCATATTCCTGTCTTCTATATAGACCTGAAGAAGCATGCACTTTCTTTTCTTTGTCCTGTATCTGCTCTGTACTTTTTCTCAAGAGCGAGCTTGCTAGCTCGATGGAGACTTACAGGGATTCTGCTCATCTTTGTTTCTCCTCTCACCAATTATAGGTAACGCATAGCCATGGGGAGAGGCTGTAAGATTTGAGGGAACTGGGTGAACTTGAGCGCCACCTGGGTATAGACCCCATACAGTGTCTGCTTGGCCTCTTATTTGCCACTGAATTCTTTTGAGCCTCAGTTTCTTGCACTTGCTTTTTTTTTTTTTTTTTTTTTTTTTTTTAAATTTAAAACAAAACAACAGTGCCTCATGGATAAAAGATGTAAAGACTGTTAAAGACTCAGAAACTGTTAGCTTATGATACCTGATTAGTTGACAACATAGTAGACAAAATCTGAGATGCAATTGGTGGTTTTATGAATGAGATCAATGTACTGGAAATATAAGATCCACCTACATGAATTTCATAGGTCTGCCTGGTAGACAGAGCTTTAATGAATGTCCTAAGATGTTGAGATAGTCAGTACCCTTCTAGGGTCATGAAGGCTGCCGTAATAAAATATCACATACTGGGCCCTCCCACACAGAACTTCATTTTCTTCCAGGGAGGACAAAGTTGGTTGGTGTCTTCCTTTTGAGACTGTTTCTCCTTCGTCATGGGAGAAGATTTTTATCGTTCCCTAGTCTTCCCTGGAATCTGTCAGTGGCCCCACCTCTTCTGCTATAGTGTGGATCTTAACAAGTCCATGTGCTAAAGGATTGGTCTTCACCTTGGTGCTACTGGAAGGTGGTAGTTATCTTTAAGAAGCGAGGCTAGTGAGAAGGTTTAAATCAGGAGAGATGTGCCCTTGAATGGGAGGGAGGGATCCTGGCCTCTTTTCCATTTTCATTTTCTGGTTATCATGAGTTGAGTTGCTCTTTTCCACCACACAGTCTTGCCATCATGTGGTAACTCACAACAGATCCAAGAACCAATCACTTAACAATTGAAACCTCTAAAAACCATGAGGCAAAAATTAGCATTTTCTCTTGGTAACCTGATTATCTCCGGTGTTTGTTAGAGTAAAGGAAAGCTGATGGACACATTTTCTTGAGACACCAGCTGTATTGAATAAGGACTTATACTACTGACTTCATTTGAATCTAATGAAGTTCATTTTAATTTAATTGCCTTTTAAAAAGCTGTGTCTTTAAATGTAGTTGCATTCTGAAGTATTAGGGTTATCATTTCAAGGAATGAATATGAGGGAGTAAACAATTAACTTGGAAGATCTTCCTAGTCTCGCCCCATGTTGAAGTAAGAGAAGAGGAAGGAAGGACGATTTCATCTGAGGAGTCTCCTGTTATCTCTCTCTCATCTATCTTTCTTTCTTTCTTTCCTTCTTCTTTCTTCCTTCCTTTCTTTCTTTCTTTCTTTCTTTCTTTCTTTCTTTCTTTCTTTCTTTCTTTCTTTCTTTCTTTCTTTCTTATCTTCTATTATCCTATCATCTTATCTATATATATGTTTGTGGTGTTTGTACCTATTCATGTGAATGTATTCATGTGAATACAGGTACATACAGGTACACATATGTGCGCATGCATATAGAAGCCAGAGACCTCAATCACTTCCTACCTTATGTATTGATGCAGAGTCTTTCATTGAACATGGAACTCACCAATTTGGTTAGGTTGGTCTGCCTATGGGTGTGGACGATTGTCTTGTCTTTGTCCCCTTCTCTGGAGTTATATATGTGTACTGGCACACTTAGCTTTTTTTATTGGTTTTGGGAATCTGAACTGAGGTCCTGAGGCTTAGATGGCAGGCACAATCTTGACCAAGCCATCTTCCCAGCCTTCATTATCATCTTTTAAAGGCAGAAAGTGAATTTGGAAACTCCTTCATTTAATTGTGAACACAGGAAACAATTCTGGCAGACATAGAAACTGCAATTAAAAAATTATTGTACGATGATGCCCTCTGCCTAATTGGCTACCTTGTGAGGAATTTAAGGGAAAAACTTTCAAGCCTCCCCAGTGATGGATTAGTGATCTGACGACTATAAAATCCTTTACATTGCTGAGAAGTCATTTCCCAGCTTAATAGAGCTAGTAGTTATCTAGTGCGCTGTCATGGCTGGTTTGGTTTCTGATGGATAATGGTTGGATCACAGAGTTGGGCAGCTGAGCCCTGAAGAGGCTCTGCACGTCAGAATAGGGACTTGTTTCTTTGCTTCAGGGGTTCTGGTTGGGGAGCCTAGAGACATATCTTATCTGTTTGTGAACTATGTATGAAGCCAAGGTGAGGAAGCCAAGCAGCTGAGCCATGGGGATCAATTCTTTGTAGTGAAATATATTAGTTTCTGGTTCCAGCTATAATAAAATACCATGGGTGTCAGTTTGCTTTTTCTAGTGTCTGTGGTCTCTGTGTTGCTTAGTGATCTCATCTCCATCTTCACAGCCTTCAATGGGGAATCTTGTAATCTCTTTCTGAGTCTCTGATCTTGGCTTCCATCAACATATCATTTCTCCTACTCTTTGTTTTCCCCTGTGATGATGTGGGGTTTGCAATGATAACTGAGGACAGTCTCATCTTAAAGATCTTTATCACATTTACAAAGTTCCTTTTGTGTAAGGTGACACGTTCACAGGTCCTAGAAACTGGGGTATGGATCTCCGCAGAGGACCAACGTTCTGCCTTTTTTTTTTTTTTTTTTTTTTTATATATATTGCCTTATACCAGGAGAAGACCTATCTGGTGGGCTGTACAGCAGGAGGTACGCCAGAGCCCCAGATTCCACACCAAGCCTGTGCCTGTGTATGCATGGATTGCTGTATCTTGTATAAGGTTAGAGGATTAGAGTACAAGAAGCTCATGATCTTTCTCTTTCTCTCTCTCTCTCTCTCTCTCTCTCTCTCTCTCTCTCTCTCTTTCTCTCTCCTTCCCTCCTTCCCTCCCTCCCTCCCTCCCTCCCTCCCTCCCTCTTACACTTCTCTGGCTCATTTATCCATTCAATCATTCATAAGGGAGTGCCCTTCCCTTCTGATACACAAAGTTCCTCTTTTACTAAGTTATAATTTGAGGTCTGAGAGAAGAGAGAAATTACCTCGGGCTATATATGCTTCAGACTGCTCCTCACAATTCTCTCTTCCATTGCCCTCCCTTTCCCCTCCTCCTCCCTTTGTTCTCCTCCTTTCCCTCCTCCCTTCTCTTCTCCAGGCTAACATTTATTGAGTACTTACCATGAGGAGATAAGAGTGCTTGCTGACTTATCTGCTATTTATCTTATAATCTCTGCTGCATTTGTGAGCACCAGGCCTCCTGCCATGACAAATACATCACAGAATTTCAGTAGTTTGACCCTACGGAGGCTTATTTCTTGTTCCCATGACCTTCTAATACTGAAGCTCTGGTCCCAGAGTAGTTTTCCTCAGCAGCATTGTTTGATACTGAGGCACTGTCCATGGTACTGCTCCTCCATCCACTGAAATCCCATACTCCTCTGCATATAGGTGTGTGTGTGTGTGTGTGTGTGTGTGTGTGTGTGTGTGTGTGAGTAGTAGTAGTAGTAGTAGTAGTAGTAGTAGTAGTAGTAGTGGTAGTGGTAGGGGTAGAAGTGGCAGTAGTAGTAGTAGTAGTAGTAGTAGTAGTAGTAGTAGTAGAAAAGCCACACTCTGGAAATCCAACCCTGAAGAATATGTTTTTTCTGCTCACAGCCTAATTGTCCATTATACGCCATTCTTGTTCACCACTGGGTCTGGACAATGAGTTTATTGTTGCTTCCCAGTATCAATTCATACAGTTCAAGTTTTGGGAGAGGGAGATTTTGGTGGACATTTTTCATCTCACCTAGTACAGCCTTAAGCACACAGTAACATCTCATCTCAAAATATGACACACAAAAGTGTGTAACTGTGCCAAGCTATTTCCAAAGAGACATTACATAAGGAACCAAATGAAGTGAGTCTTTACTCCTAGAAGTTTAGAGTCTCTGGATCAAGTGGAAAATGGGCAGTGATCCTCTGACCATGCTACATTTTCAGTGGTATCCTCAGGACAGAGATGACTTCCCAGACACAGCCCATGTCTGTTGGGATTAATACTATAGGGTGAGATGTTCTGGCTATTAATGGAGTCTGGGGTATGGGAGTTGGGGTGGCTGGGTCATTCATTCATCATAGGGATGGGAAGAATATTGACTGCATCAGTGAATAAAGACATTGGAGCTACTTATGAACATTTGAAGAAGTTCATGGAACATGGGTGGGACCTTTATTCTCTGAAAAACTCTAGATTATTGTCATTTATTAATGGGTACATTAAAACTCTCAGTGTTCCAATGATTTGAATGGGTAATATGTGTCATAATTAGTTTTTGCAATGATTGCTTCATTCTAGTACACACACATGAACGTGTGCACACATGCACATACACACACACAGAGACACATACCCCTTTCCCTTCCTCCCCATTTCCCTTCTATCTATCTATCTATCTACCTACCTACCTACCTACCTACCTACCTACCATCCTCCTTTCCTTCCTTTCTTCTTTTTTGTTTCTTAGATAAGATCTCTATTCCAGGTTATCCCCAAGTTCATTATGTAGTAGAGGAAGACCTTGAACTTCTGATCCTCCTGCCTCTAATTCCTCTGTTCTGGATTACAGGTAGATGTTTCCACTTCTGTTCTTATATTCTTGGGATTGCCCAAGCCCTGGAACATCTAAGCTCTGTCTCCAGAGTGCCAGTACTCTTTCTTTTCTTTATTTGTTTTTACTTATTCACTTTATATCCTACTTACTGTCTCCTCCCAGTCACCTCCTCCCATAATCTTTTCCCCTTCCCCTTTTCCTCTGATTGGGTGGGTGCTCCCTGGATATCTTACTATTCATCAAGCCTCTGTGAAGCTAGGAACTTTCTCTTCCACTGAGGCCAGACAAGGCAGCCCAGCTAGAATATATCCCACATACAGGCAACAGTTTTTAGGATAGCCCCTGACCCACTTGTTTGAGACCCACATGAAGACCAAACTGCACATCTGCTACATATGTGTGTGAGGCCCTAGGTCTAAACTGTGTATGTTCTTTGGTTGGTGGTTCTGATTCTGAGAGCCCCAAGGGTCCAGCTTAGTTGACTCTGATGGTCTTCCTGTGGAGTTCCTATCTCCTTTGGGGACACAATCCTTCCTCCTATTCTTCCATAAGAGTTCCCAAACTCCATCCACTGTTTGGCTATAGGTCTCTGCATCTGTCTTAATCAGCTTCTGAGTGGACTCTCTCAGAGGACAGCCATGCTAGAATCCTGTCTGCAAGCATAGCAGAGTATCATTAGTAGTGTCAGGGATTGGTGCTTCCCCATGGGATGAGTCTCAAGTTGGGTGGGTTATTGGTTGGCCATTCCCCTAGTCTTTGCTCCATCCCTGCATTTTTTTTCTAGACAAGATAAAGTTTAGGTTGAAAGTTTCATGGGTGGGTTGATGTTCTTATCAACTGGGGTTCCTGCCTGGCTATAGGACGTGGCCTCTTCTGGCTCCATACCCTCAATGTTGTGAGTCACAGCTGAAGTCACCCCATTTATTCTTGGGTAACTCTCTTTCCCCAGGTCTCTATCTTATAGTGGAGTTGCCCCTCACCTCTTGACCCCCATCAGTTACAGATTTCCATTTATTTTCATGGCCATCTGGCCATTTCTCCTGTTCCTTTCTACACCTGATCCTGACCCCTTCCATTTTCCTTCCCATCTCCTCTCCCACCCAATTCCCTTCCCCCATCTGCCTCTTGTGACTATTCCTCATTCTAAATAAGATTCAAACTTGTGCCTTCCTTCTTGTTTAGCTTCTTCAGGTCTGTGGCCAGGGGGTGGAGAGAGATGGCTCAGTGGTTAAGAGCACTGGCTGTTCTCCTGGATGTCCTGAGTTCAATTCCGAGCAAGCACATGGGTGGCTCACAACCATCTATAACAGGATTAGATGCCCTCTTCTGGCATGCAAGTGTTCATGTAGATAGAGCCAGTGTTCCTTTGCTTCTCATGCTTTGTCCTCTCCCAAGCCACACATTACCAAGTCTTCCCACTATTCTGGGAGGCATCCCAGCAACAACTCTTTGCTTTTCTCCTCTCTTACCTTCTCTTAGTCATTTGTTAAAGTTCCAGATCTTTCTAGTGCTTGTCACAGGCTCCATGTTCCAAACATCTTTTCCACTCCCATATCCCTCAGCCAACACTATGAACTATGATTACCTGTGATCTCAAGCCTGTTACAAAACTGCTCACAGACTTCAGTGTTACTAAAACATGAGGCTTCTTTAATTCCTCATGGTACCCATATCCATCCATTTATTCCTCATAAATAGATAGTCGCAGATCCGCTTCAGAGGGATGTGATCTGGGTCATGGTTTAGGCAATAGGTGCTCTTATTGTTCAGGACTCAAGAGCATAAATATGTATCCTTTTCTGTTTCCCATTGTTACAGGCCCTACCTCACACTCCGTTGCTCTTAGAGCTGAGTTATTTCCTCAGTGATCTAACTTTTTGTTTAATTTCTATACTACATAGTTGCCAGGTTAGTTTTATAAAGCAGAGTTCTGATGACACAAGTTTCTAGCTGTAAACTTTTTATGCCTCCCTATCGACTACAGAGTAAAATTGTGTTAAATCTTCCCCAGGATCTGGCCCTACTTCATTTTTTTCCAGCTTTATATCCCATTTCGTACTTTTGTGCTCCTCGTCTAAACTGAATTGCTTATGAATCTCCACACATCTTCCTTCCTTCCATCTCATCTATGCAGATATCCCATGTATACCAGGTTATTTCTCACCTTAAAAATCTCTGCTTCAGCGGAGTTTTTAGTGTGAGTGAGGACATCTGTACTCTATAATTACACAGTGGATGGATGGCTAGGTTCCAGCCTGTAATACCCTTTCCGCTCTTTAGTACATCTAAATCTCGAACATAATACTTAGTGCCTTTGTTGTGGCAATAAATTCACTGTACACTATATTATATTTGTTTAATGTATGCATCTTATTGCTGCTATTAGATAGTGCTCAGGGCTGTACATGATTTACCTTATCCACCCGATACTGAAACATTTTTCACCTGCTCAGCAACTGAGCATGATGTGGAATAAACAGTACAAAAATGTGTATGCCTCTCTTTCTCTCCCTGCATCCTCCCCCTCTCTCTGTCTCTCTGTCTCTCTCTGTCTCTCTCTGTCTCTCTCTGTCTCTCCCTGTCTCTGTCTCTCTCTCTCTCTCTCTGTGTATGTGTGTATGTGTTGAATGTTCAGATCCTGATAGAATGTTTTGATGATTACTGAGTGTACATAAGTCATCTAATACAGTCCTCTGCACATGGTACCATCCAATCTCGAAACATAGCATACACAAGTGTGTAACCATGCCATGTTATTTACAAAGAGACATTAAATAAGGAACCCAGTGCAATAAGTCTTTATTCCCAGAAGTTTAGAGTTCCTGGACTAAGGGGAAAAGGATGATCAGGAATCCTCTGACCATTCTATATTCTCAGTGGTATCCTCAGGACAGGGATGGCTACCCAGAGACTTCCCATGTCTTTTGGGATTAATACTATAGTATGACAGGCTCTAGCTACTGATGGAGACTGGGGTATTGGAGCGGGGGTGGCTGGGTCATTCATTCATCACAGGGATGGGAAGAATATTAATTTGTATGAGTGAACAGTGTATGAATGTATGAGCAGCATTGGAGTACTTATGGGCAACTGAAGAAGTCCACAGAGCAGACCTTTGCAGTGGCCATCTCTCTGGGTCCCTCTTTATGATGAGGAGTGGGATGCTACAGAGGGATACCTCTCTCAGTTTGATTAGTGTGCTAACACTCTCAGAGTATGCCTTCTTATGACTATAAGGGTTCTTCCTTTCAGTACCAGTCCTGGGAGCTCTGACAAAGGCTGGAGATTGTATCTTTATTAGAGACATTAGCCACCAAGGGAGCTTGTTCAGGGTTTCACATGGCTCACTGCTGAGCTGGAGGCCAGCAAAACCACTGGGCTCCACATGACTTAATTAGAGACAAGATTTCAAGCTTTGTTTGTGTCCCCAGGATTTGGCATGATGGCACAGCTGGGACTGGGGCATCTTGGCTTCCCCTGTTTAGGTAATTGGTACATCAGGGGGAGGCAAGAGTTATTGGGCCAATGATATGCTTTCTCTGCTGAAGGTTTTGAAGATCCTGAATACATTTCACTGATCATAAATGAGCCATTAGCTACAATCCAGCTAAGGACAGCACTTGGAAACTCTCTTGCCTAAATTCTTTTTTAAGACTTTGGTACTTTGGTAGGGTAGTCTAGGCATAATGGTACGTAACTATAAGCCAAGAACTCATAGGAAGATTGCCAAGAAATTGAGGCCAGCCTGAGATACATAGAAAGTCCCAGATTAGTCTTAGAAACAGAATGAGACCCTCTCTCAAGCAAAATCAAACCAAAACCCAAACCAACAAAATTTAGGAACGATAAGACTTAAGAATGACATACCCATTCTCACATAGACGCAGAAGGTGAACTGTCTTATGTTACCATCTTACTTTATGCACATTAGAGTGCTGTCAGTTTGAATGGAAAGCATGACACAAGAATCCACCATGTCACCAAAGCCCCCAACTCACCATCACCCTACTTCTATCTTCTAATTTCTGGAATTACAGGTCTGAGGCATGACACTTGGTTATTTGTTTATTTTATTTTATTTTTTTACATTTATATAATCTTCCCTTGCATAGATGACCTACTTCAGCCTTAATCACTTTGCCCTATTTATTTTCAGCATATTTTTTTTTAAACACTTGAAATGCTACACACATTTGATCATTATCTCCCCCAAAATAGAATTGAAATTTCAGGAATGTAGGTGCTTTGTTTAGTGCTGTTTCCCCAGTACCTTGAATACTATGGACATGATAACTGGGGTAGTTTGTCAGTACCGCTTGAGTTATGAATAGGATGTTGCCATGTTTCAGACCACAGCTAACCTCTATTGGCAGAACCAGCTCCTAGGAAATGAAAAATTTGTGGCCCCATGATACAGATGAACAATCTTACCTTCTACTCCTTGGTACATAGATAACTTCAACTGAAAACATTTTGTAGACTAGGATCCCATGAAAACAAATTGACTTTATCGATCATATAGTTCAATTCGAAAACCAGATTAGCTTGCTATGGAATGGAACCCAGGATGAGTTAGGAAGGAGCATGAAGAAATGAGAAGCTGGAGCACAAAGTTGTTTAGGGGGATTGCAGTTTAAGTGATATGTGCCATTCACAGTATAAAGCAAAAGGAAATGTAGAGTGAGGGACACCAGGACTTTTCAGTTATTTCCTTTCAGATATCCTAACATGTCTTTGTGAAATAGCTGTGTGCTTACATGAGACAGACAGCTTGGGTCCCATCCTTTATTGTAATTTCTTGACTGAGTGACATTGGATGAGTTAGTCAACTTCCCTCTAAATGAACTCATATTAGTCATTAAACTGAACTCATAATGTTGTTCTGTGTTGGCTCGCTCAATCATACACATGCAAAATGACAAAAATGGCCTTGATGTACTGGGGACAACAAATGAGGGCTATATCTATTATTGTAGATAATGTGAAAAGTTCTCTTTTCTTTTCTCTTTTCTCTTTCTTTTTCTTTTTTTTTCACAGTCCATGGAGGCTTTTTATTTATGCTTTACATTTAAAAAAAGAATTCCAGGACTTTCCCTCCTGTATGTTTTCATTTTGCTTCTTCATGGTCCATGATGCCAGCTGAGGTTGTCAGCACAATGAAATCAAACTGCCGTGGTGGGATCAGATTGTTCTGCCATTTCTCTAGGTCTTTGAGTTGAACATTAAGTCTAGGGCTTATAACTTCACACTTGTTCAACCTTCCTGTGAGGTTCACAATGATCTTCCCAGCTCTGTGATCATCAGTGATGCTCTTGAGAGCAACTGCCAGAACATTTGTTTGCACTATGGTGATGGTGAGGGAAGATGGCAGAAAGAGCTGCTCGTTCTTTGTAAGACAGAATCTTAACCTGTAGCCTTCACTGTCCTCACACTCTCATAAATCCTCCTGCCTCAGTTTCCAAGGTGTTGAGATTACAGTTATACACCATGATGCTTAATTAACTCTTTTAAATAATAAAAGGAAATACTTTCATTACATCTCCTCACAACAATTCAGACACTATTCTATTTCAGACTAATTCAGAGACTCAGTGGCAGTGTTATTCATCAAGGCCAGAGGCCAGTTTGCCCTTTCTCCCAAGATTGAGGACATCTGAGGTACTTTGAAGGCTACCCTTTTATGACAGAGAGTGGAAGACTGCTTCTTCTCACATTCCTCTTTAAAACAAACAAACAAACAAAATAGAAAGATCTTCCACAAAACATCTCTATTCATTAACATTGGCTTAGTCTTAGCCACAAGGAACCATGGTAAATCTTAATTAATTACATGGCATTTCAAGAGCCCATCATGAAGGCAAAGACCATCTCTAGGAAGCAGGAGAGAGAACTGGCTGATGGGTAGATGACTATAAAATACTTACCGTAGAAGCAGGTGGCTGAGGATATGTGTAGTTGGTGTGGGTGCTTTTTTTGTTTAACTGTAATGTATAGGCTTGGCTGATAGATAGCAGAAAAACACATTTTCCTGTCCTTGAAGAGTTTCTTTTAATCCTGATTGCTGAGTAAGACTACACACATAAACATGAACTGATTTACACCTTTCAACATCTCATGGAGGAGATAGCATTATCCCATCACACTGAAGTGCATAGGAAGTTATTTATCAAAGGCCCTTTAGAAAGTGTCCCGGAGAGAAAAGAAAATCACATTGTCTTGACTCCTGTGCATACTGTATCATCTATCTGTCCTAGCCAGGAGAGATGGTCTTCTTGGAGTCAGTAAAAAGGGCAAGTTACTGCCTCCAATGTCTCACGCCACACAGTCACATATGAATGAGCTTCTGATGACCTGAAAGATCTTTCAGTTATTGTTATTATTTTTTCATTGGCCTGATATCACTTTTCTTATAAGAAAGTGTGCTTAGGTATGATCCATAGATTCTTTTTTTAAAAAAATATTTATTTATTATTATATGTAAGTATACTGTAGCTGTCTTCAGACACAGCAGAAGAGGGCATTAGATCTCACTATGGATGGTTGTGAGCCACCATGTGGTTGCTGGGATTTGAACTCAAGACCTTTGGAAGAGCAATCAGTGCTTTTAACTGCTGAGCCATCTCTCCAGCCCCGATCCATAGATTCTTAATACAACCTCCCCAAGGTTTTTTTTCTGCACTCTTGTTTGTAGCCCCAGTTCCTGGATACAGCCAGGGCAATTTTTTGGACCTCAATTATTTTGAAAAGCAACTTTCTTGCATGACTTGGTAAGATCTGAAAGGAAGATAGCCACAGCAGAGAGGCAGTGGCAAGGCAGTTGGGACTCCCTAAGCAGCTGGGAGTCTTGAGTATCCACATGTAATTGCTCTCTTTTATTCACCACAGCCTGCCTGCTGTGTTCATCAGACTGCCCAGTGGCACAGAAGGTAATCAGGGCTGAGACCATTTCAGAAACTCAGACACGCGCGACCAAAGTTAAAAATATGTTAAAAATTACTGGGATGTGATTTGCTCTTAGAGAACTCAATTTCTGGATAAGAACAAGAGGACGCCTTGCAAAACTGGGCCAGCAGAAATTATCGTCACCGAAGAAAATGCTAGGAGAGCTGCGAAAAATTAATAACTCTGGTGTCCAACTGCCCATAGTAAGTGCTTGCTTAATGCGTAGACAAGACAGGGAGATTCGGAAAAGCAGGCAACTCAAAGCATTTCCATTTTATTTAAGGAACTCTTTGATCTGTTTCAAAATTTAAGATTCTGCTTTTGACTTCGCTAGATAAAGTTGGAGTTGGAATGAATTATTCATATGAAATATTGCCTCAATAACACTGCATCAAATAAACATAATGAAAAGCTGCCCATGTTATATAAGGGGAGCCAACTCACAACTCTTTTGAATTGCAAAGTTAGGCACTGGGGTGGGTGGGTGGGGGCTAGCCTGGTCTCCAACATTCCTCGATGGACAAATCCACTTAGGAGGATACAACGTTCAGATCTCTTTTCTTTCTGGCTAGACAGAAGTTTGTAGTTTATGAGTTTAAACTCCCGTTGTAACCATAACTGTGGTGCTGTTAAATCCCACAGTCTGTGTCCTCATTCCATCTAAGCCACTGGAGGCCAAAGAGTATTTTCCATGACATTGTATCCAATACCATATGATAAATTCCCCTGTTCCCCAGAGAACTGTATGCATTATGATATTTTCAATGATCCCCAAACACATTCATATGTATGCCACAGAGAGATCATTACAAGGAAAGTAACACCCTTACATATCAGTGATGTGTGTGTGTGTGTGTGTGTGTGTGTGTGTGTGTATGTGCAAGTTTAACACTGCTGTGGTTAATAGATTGAGAGAGAGAGAGAGAGAGAGAGAGAGAGAGAGAGAGAGAGAGAGAG
>JADRCD010211905.1:10225-23496 GCA_019843815.1 Montemys delectorum | reverse complement strand
TCTCTCTCTCTCTCTCTCTCTCTCTCTCTCTCTCTGTATGTGTCTGTCTGTCTCTCTCTCCCTCTCTCTTCCTGCTGCCTTTGGATCTAGATATAGAACTCTCACTAACTCCAGTACCACCATGTCTCTTTGCACAACACCATGCTTCCTGCCATGATGACAATGGACTAAGTCTTTGAACTGTAAGACAACCCCAATGAAATGTTTTCCTTTATAAGAGTTGTGGTGGTCATGGTATCTCAGCAATAGAAACTCTAAAACACTCTCTGTGTGTTGGAATGTTGTCTGGCACAAGTTGTGCAGGTCCTGTGCATCTAAAATATTTGTATAATATAATGCTTAATAATTTAATTTTGAATTCATATTGTATAACACACATACACATATATATTCACATACATATAACAATAATAATTGAAGAAAAAGAGGCTATCAACTTGAGGTGAGTAGCTGGAAGGGGTTGTAGGGAAGAAAAGGAGGAGAGAAGATGTAATTCTATTTCAATTAAAAATATAATAAATAAAAAAAATAAGAGAAAAGAGGACTCTGTTTAGCTTTGGAGGATGCTTTAACACATTTTAAGGCTCTTCCTTTTTCTTACCTCCTCTCTTACATATCATGTGCAGTGTCCCAGGTATTCTGCTAAGATCTGAGCATTCAACATTAAACAAGATGGCATGGGTTGGTTGGCCCTTAGAGAGTCAATGGTCTCGTGAGGAGAATATGGAAATGGGAACAATGGTCCCTCAGTGTAGTAGGGGGAGGGATTGCAGGATTCTGTATGAATATTGAAGTTCATAGATGCTCAAGTCTTTTTATAAAATGGTGCTACAGCATTTCTCTATGACCTGTGGACTTCCTCAACTTCCTCCTGTAGACCTGAAGTCACCCCTAGATGTGAATGCTATGCAAACAGTTATCAATCTAGATAGTTTAGGAGGAAAGCCTGTGTGTGTTCCATACAAAGACAGCTCATTACTTTTGAAAATACTTAAATCCATAGTTCACTGATTCTGTGTATGTACAGGGATTACTATAATGACCATCTATATTAGTATGTGCTGGGCCAAAGGGGATAAATGTTGCCAAGGAGGAAATGCATGGATAGAGACAGTATACCTGGGAAAGTACCATATACAGTCATAGCATGAGTTAGCTAGACAGAGTGATGGGTGAAGATTGAGGACATGTTGTACACAAGCCTGGAGGTGTGGCAGGATATGGCTTGTTGTAGAAACTGAGAAAGTCAAGGGTTCATATTTTTTCAAGAGGAGATTGGAGAGCAATAGCAGCTGAGTAGCTGAGATGAGGTTACAGAATTTACACAGAGATAATAAAGGCTGTGGACACTATCTTGTACCAGTGGGTTCTGTTGTGGTTTCAGAAACATGATGTGGTTAATAGTTGGAAAGGTTTTTGTTTGTTTGTTTTTCTTTTTTTTTTCTTTATTTCTTTTCTTTTTGTTCTTTCGAGATAGGGTTTCTCTGTGTAGCCTTGGCTGTCCTGGAACTCACTCTGTAGACCAGGCTGGCCTCGAACTCAGAAATCTGCATGCCTCTGCCTCCCAAGTGCTGGGATTAAAGGCATGCAGTAGGACTAATGGCTCCAGCAGCATATGTAGCAGAGGATGGCCAAGTTGGTCATCAATGGGAGGAGAGGTTCTTGGCCCTGTAAAGGTTCTATGCTCCAGTGTAGGTGAATGTCAGGGCCAGGAAGCAGGAGAGGGTGGGTTGTTGAGCAGGGGGAGGGGGGAGGGAACAGTTTTTTTTTAATTATTATTTTATTTTATTTTTTTCTCTTTTTTTCGGAGGGGAAACTGGGAAAGAAGATATCATATGACATGTAAATAAAGAAAATATCTAATAAAAAATAGTGCCGGGCATGGTGGCACATGCCTTTAATCCCAGCACTTGGGAGGCAGAGGCAGGCAGATTTCTGAGTTCGAGTCCAGCCTGGTCTACAGAGTGAGTCCAGGACAGCCAGGGCTATACAGAGAAACCCTGTCTCGAAAAAAAAATAGTTGGAAAGGATCACTCAAGTGATAGTCTACACGTGAGCAGGGATGGAGGCAAAGACATGTAGGAAGGAATTCTGAAGCAGGTGATGACATCTGACTGTAACCCACACCAGGGTCAGTCTCGAGGATGGAGGGATCTGAGCAGAGTATTGGATGTGAGTAGTTACTTAGGAAACTCTTAGAAGGAACATGAAGGAACTGACTGTGGTTAACCTAGAGGGGAAGAACAAAGGCATAGGAGATTTTTTTCAAATATTTACCATAGTAGAGCTTTTCAAACGCCATCCCTTATTTTATTGCCTCCACTAAATAAGTAAGTAAGTAAGTAAGTAAATAAATAAATAAATAAATAGAAAAAAGACCAGCCAAGAACACATCTATTCAAATACTATGTTGAAACAACAAAATACGCTTACTGAAGATTTTCTATATATAAGGTCACTGCGTGGTAGAGCTGGGAGAGGCCTGAAGTTGTTTCCCAGCCAATTATTGGCTGCAAACCCAGGAGTAAGGAGGAGGAGGGCTGCTAGAGAAAGTGGTACCCAAGCTCTAGCTACCTGCTGCCTCTGTTGGATACAGGATGGTGCAGGATGCAGATATTATAGTCCAGTTCTTTCTCCCAGCCCCACACTCACAGAAATAAGACTCAGACTCAAAGTATATTTGCAAGTATCTTGGCTATATAGCTAGGCTCTTCTCGGACTAGAATAATAACTTAACTAGCCCATTTATTTTAATCTACATTTTGCCACATTGCTTATTATCTGTGCTCAGGTACTGTACGTCCATCTCCTCACATCTTCTTGGGTGCACCTGGTCTATCCCAGAATTCTTTCTGCTTCCCAATGTCCTACTTTCTAATCTACTCTTTCCTATAG
This sequence comes from Montemys delectorum, assembly GCA_019843815.1. Lineage (NCBI taxonomy): Eukaryota > Metazoa > Chordata > Mammalia > Rodentia > Muridae > Montemys > Montemys delectorum. The sequence goes on along the minus strand of JADRCD010211905.1, from coordinate 20,601 downwards.
GCTATAGGTTTTTAATTGACAGGTTAGACACCCGTACAATACATAAGATTTTCTCTCTATAGGAGGACACGTACATTATGAGCCAAAGGGAATGCACAATGCCTCAGAAGTACAAGGGGACAGAGATCAGAAAGCAAAGACTTTGTGCTGGTTTTCTGGCAGTTGCTTGTATGGGGTGGGTTTTTCATTCTTGGATATATTCAAATATTCTTGGTCCTGCAGCTGCTAAGCAGATCTTTCCTGTTGAGGCTGCATCTGTCATCCTTAGGGTCCCCATGCTGTCAGTAAATGCAGTATCTAATTGTCTCTAAGGAGTAACATCTTCTTTCTCCCAGAAGAGTCCATGTCTAACATGTGTCATGCCATCGCAAGCCAGCATGAGGAGGAGCACAGGATTATCTTCACAGAACTTTTCAGTCTTTCCAGAGACTATTGTTTCATTGTTTCAGAATTTTCCATTGCTACAGTCTACAGACAACATCTTTGCATCTCAAAACAAAATTGGATAAGGAATCCACATTTTATTAAGCTAAAGCTACCTCCTTGAGCATCATTCCCCCAGAGAATTTTGTTTTATAATTCAATGCATGTTTTAAATTCGGGGAGAAAAATTCCAAAGGACAGTATGACCTGAACCTTGCCTCTAGTTTGACTCTTTAACAATCCAGGAGATCAATTTGAAGACAAGGCTCAGAGTATACACGAGTTTGAATGTTGGTTACAGTTCTATTTGAGAACCTTTATGTGTCCCTTATAATAAGAACAAATGGCCACTCTGGGAGCTCCCAAAGTTGTCAAATTCATTTTACTTACATTTGAGTTTTTACCAAGATTTGCTAAGTAAATAGGAACATTTTGAGCCGCATGTCACACCCTATGCCCTCCTTGGGGTTATGCTTTTTAAAAGCATTCTCAACAGAAAATACATTTCATTAGTGCTCAGAAAAGAAATTGGTGAGATGACAGATTCCATGATTTGATGGAAGCTCGATTATAATTGTATAAAATAATCTAGCAAGTGCAGATGAAATCCTATTAAGGAAGGTCTGGAAATCCAATATCTCATCTCTATGACTTTTAATTGATCTTTACACATATTGTCATTGCAGTCAAATATTTGAGCTGATTCCAGTACACATAAACAAATGTAAGCACATTAACTCTGTTAATAATTTTAACAAGCAATCTGTATTTCCCATTAGACCATCTCTGGTTTTGCGTTGGCATAATTAAAGATATCATCAATGATAGGCCTAATGTGTTATTTAAAGGATGCAAGCATTGAAGTCTTGCTTTTATCATTAACTACATAGTAATGTAATTTGCATAGCCATCATTTTTAAATGTACAGTTATAGAGAGATGGGTGGGTCCCTTTAGAGTGGCGTAGAGAATCTAGAGAGTCAGAAGTCTGAGTCCTAATCTTGATCTTAGTGCACAGATGCCCAGGTATTATCTCTTAACTTTTCTGATTCTGTTTTACAGTCTTCTGCAGCACCAACGCTCTCATGTCTGTGGCCCAGATACTAACTCATTGCCTGCCTAGTAACTAGCTGTTGGCTATAAAACTTGTTACATTCAGGGTTGTTTTCTAGCTGGAGAGGTAAGTTCAGGTGTGTGTGTGTGTGTGTGTGTGTGTGTGTGTGTGTGTGGTGTGTGTGAATCAGAAAGTGCTTGTCTTACTCATTTCTGCAACATTAAGCCCTGTGTCTGTCATGTGCTTCAGTAACATTTGCCGAATGAATGAAGGAATGAACATTAGCCATTTGGTCATCATGTGGAGAGAGAGGAAGAGATGAACTATCGTACCTCATGTTATTGTTTTTAAAGCAAAAGAAAGCATTGCTGAGGACCTCTGAAAACACACCCTTAATGATATGAAGCCAAATGCCTTCTCTCATTCTTAATGAAACAGAAGTGACTCAGAATGTGACAGTTTCCTTGAACTTGCCCATTAGGCCAAACACAGTACAGAAATGATTCTGTGAGTCAAATGTAGGCAGAGATATAATTTGAGAGTTTCCAGCTGGATCAAAATGGGGTAGATTTGCGTGTCATACAAATATGACATTTGAGGATGTTTTTTGAGTGTTAGGATAACATTAAACCCTAAACCTTGCTGTAAACAAAAACAACTTTTAATACCAGCCATAACTAATCCTGTGCCTTTGTTCATTAGCTAGAACAAACACTCTGATTTGCCATCAAATATCTAAAATTACCATCAAAGCCCTAGAAAATTCCTCCCTTGCTTGAGATCTTATCTCAACACACACCACAGATAAGATTCATTCCTTTGATAGAAAATCTCCACGCATAGGTGACCTCAGTAAACAACCTTTTCTGAGTGACTTTTAGCAAATGAGTGGCTTATTCCGGGGTTTATCTGTTAAAGTGAATCCCTTTTTGAAATTGTCTTTGCATATATTAGCATATTCTTGGGTTGTTTCCACATATTGCTGATTCTTTGTTTCTTCAGAAGGGCTCCTCTCTCCAGTTAACATTTTATATGGTTTGCTTTTGAAAAGAAACACTTCAGGCATTTCTTTAAAAGATATATAATTTTTGGGTTTTTTTTTTTTTTGTTTTTTTGTTTTTGTTTTTTGTTTTTTGGTTTTTTTCGAGACAGGGTTTCTCTGTGTAGCCCTGGCTGTTCTGGAACTCACTCTGTAGACCAGGCTGGCCTCAAACACAGGAATCCGCCTGCCTCTGCCTCTGCCTCCCAAGTGCTGGGATTAAAGGCGTGCACCACCACCGCCTGGCTTAAAAGATATATAATTTAGTGTGTATTAAAGTGACAACAACAGCAAGGACAAATACCTAGCTAGTGGACTTAAGATAGCACCTTCATAAAGGACAAGGTTCCCACAGGAATATTATTAGTACTCGTACTACTCAGTGTTTTCTAGAGGAGCAGAATTCTATCTATCTATCTATCTATCTATCTATCTATCTATCTATCTATCATCTATCTTCATTATTATCATCTATTATCTATCATCCATCTATCTATCTTACATCTATATCTACCTATCTTCATATCATCTATTGTCTATCTATCTATCTATCTATCTATCTATCTATCTATCTACCTACCTATCTATTATTTATCTATCCTTTATCTATCATGTGTCTGTCTATCATCTCTCTCATCTCTCTGTCTGTCTACCTGCCTGCCTATCTATTTACAGAAAGGGGGTTTATTAGAGTGGTTTACGGGCTGTGGGTCAGCTAATCCAACAATATCTATCTACCAATGGAAGGTCGAGGATTCATTTGTTGTTCAGTCCAAAGGGCTGGATGTCTCACCATTTCTTCTGTATATGCTTAAATTTCAAAGAAGTAGTCTCTAATGCTAGTGAAGGAATGGACTTGCCAGCAAGCATGAGAGCAAACAGGCAAAGAGAGAAACTTCATTTTCCATATGTTTTATGTAGGCTTCCACAAGAAGGTGTAGGCAGGATTAAACACAGGTCTTTCTATCTCACAAGATCTAGTTTAAGGAAAAGTCCCCCATATGTATATAGTCACCTGGGTTTTACTTAATTCCAGGCACAGTCAACTTAACAACCAAGAATAGGCATCATAGTGCTCTTCCTTTTCCACCACTAAAAATGCCTGGGACAGCAGGAGGAGAAGCCACTCGAGCGTTAAGGATTTCTGAAGCAAATGAAGTCAGCTTCAAGGTGGCAGCACCCTCTTTCTGATCAGTGACCTTTCTCTTGGTTTTCTTGTTTGCACAAGAGTGAAGATTTTGACATATTCCCCGAGACTCTTTAATTCCTCTCCATTTGGCACATTCCCAGCAACATAAAAAAAGAGAGAAAGAGGGAAGCACTTATTTTATCTTGGAGCTGCTTAAATATTTATGGTCTAATTTGTTATTGGCTTCATGTGAAGTTTTATCAAAATATAGATGGAAAAGTTTAAAGGTTGCTCCTGGGAGAGCATTTAATCCATTTAAAAATAAATTTCTAATGGCCAGATTTTCTGGGCTTAAGCATGAAGCTATGAAGGAAAGCAAAACCAAACAGGTCTGGTTTATACTTTGACATTTGTAGACGATGATAAAGAAAATTTGGTAATGAAAATGCTAATCAAATATCATTGGGACTGCTCTTTCTTTTTTTTTTTTTTTTCATTTTGGAAGTCTCAACTAGATTTCTTTTTTAATTGCTTTTTATTGGCAAAAAGAAGAGCAAAGCTTAATTAAACAGCACCCTAGGTTAAACCCCTGGGGTCTTTTTTGCCTTCTGTTTCTTACCTTCCATTTCTGTTTCATTCTTGGTACATCTGTGCTTTCTTAGGCATTGGATGTTATTTCTTCAACACAGAGTGACATGCTAAATGCAGGGTGCAGGCAATATGTAGAGTGAATGATTGGGTATCTACTGGTGAAAATTTAAAGACTGAAAGGAAAGATGAATTGAGGCAAATCACATATACATATGGCCATATGACCATCATTTCTTTGATCTTATTCTTGAAGATGCACAGAGCCTTTTTATTCATCCTTTAATAGTTGCCTTTGTGACACACATGGTGTCTATCTATCTGCAGACCCTGCTGACTTTGTCTTCTTGACCAGAATTTATATAACAGTGAGGTTTTTGTGGCCTTATCTCACTGGGCAGATTACTGAATGGATGTTTTAAAATTCTAATCCCTGGCAAAGTAAAGGCATTTAAATGATTTTTGTAAAGATGAGATACTGTGTTATGCACTTTGATTGTCGGGTTATTTCTATTAGCTTAAGTGAATTTCCCATACTTCAGCCTTCATATCAGTCCCACTTTCATATATGATTGCAATGAGCACTTAAATATAAATTTTTAAATAAAAATTATTTTGAGATTTCAGAGATAATTATGTTTAAGTCCTTTCCACTCTTCTTCCACTGATACCTTCCATGTCATCTGAACTCTCTCTCAAGTTCCTGACACAGTTTCTTTTGGGATGGTCCTTACTTGTAGAGAAATTTCAATTTAACAACATGGCTGCTCTGGCAAGGGCTCACATCCAAAGACCTTCTAGGTCTATTTAACCTAGCTTGAATAACACTTTAATCCCTCTGGCTAGAGTACAGACACACCTTTAGTACACACCTTTAATCCCAAAGAATGAAGGTAAAGTTAGTTTATAGAAGGAAATGGCCATGCTTGAAAGTGACATCTAATTGAGGGGCAGACAAAATGAAGAATCACAGAAAGATTTGACAGAATGAGTCAGAGATAGAATACACCGAACTCACTGAAGAACAGCACAAGAAAGAGAGGCTTCTTAAGAGCTGTGCAAAGAGAAAGAGGGTGAGTCAGTTCTGGTCTGTAAGTTGAGTTCAGTCACTCATTGAGTGCTGGCCGTTTGAGTTGAGTTTGTGAGTTCATTGGCAGAGGCAGTTTTACTGGGACAGTTTTACAGAGACAATTTGCAGCAGAATACAGAATGAGGCAGAGAATAAGAAGTGAATAGCACTATGATTAGAACATAGTTGATATGAGGACAAGTAGAACAATTCAGTCAGAAGCTGAGAACAGCTTGTTTGAATCAGCCAAATTGGAGAGGAGCTTTGTCTAGAACAGCTGAGTTAAACAAGCCAGAAGTAGAAAGGGTGAGTTCATCAAGTAGTAAGCCTCTGACATGACAATTACATCTGGTAAATAAAAAAACTATAATGACTTTTTTTTTTTCTAGAAATGTACCCACATCTTTCCTAACCTGAAGGTAGGTTCTGGCTCAGAGCTAGGTCTCCTTCAGCTAGGAAAGGCAGCCTCTATCCTTTATGTAGCACACTCTGACATATCCTTTCTACAAGTTTCACCTTCCTGACTCATGTATCAATGCCAGGGCTTGCAACAAAGAACATGAGATAGTTCCCAGGGTGGGTACTGTTGAAGCTGAGCTTCCTTTACCATACTGTTATGAGAAAGCTTTAGAGATGTGGCAAGGATGATTGTTTGCTACTGGGAGCAGAGCCATAAGGTATTGGAAAATCTAGAGTGGGGGCTTCCCAAGTCTCTTGAATCATCCATATTTTACCCAAATCTAATAGCAAGTTTCAATGCAGCTTCCTAGTGCCCCACCCGGGTCATACTTGCTGCTTTTTTTTTCAAGCACCAGACATACACAATATATTAGGAATCATGAAAGAAACAAGACTTTGCTCAAACTAGAGAAATGCTCTACTACTAACGTACATACCAAATCCTAAGAGCATGAATACACTTCATACAAGGATTGAATCAGGCAATTACACAGGCTGAGAAGTCCTGTGGGTTTGCCATTTGAAATCTAGGAGCACTGGTGGAGTTTGAAGGTCTGAGAATTGGAGAAGCAAAACTTTAGATTCCTGTCCATGTCAGAAGGTCTAGGAACCAGGAATGCCAAGGGCAGAAGAGGATTCGTGTTCCAGATCCAGCAGTCTGGCAGAAAGGAGATAAGATTGGAGGGAAATTGTAAGGAGAAGAATAGAGAGGAGAGAGAGAGATGGAGAAGGGAGGAGGGGGATGGGAAAGAGATGAAGAAAGAGTGAGAATAAATATGCTCCCTCCACTTCTGTCCTGTTCAGGTTCTCAGTGGGCTAGATGATGTATACCTTTACCGTGGAGGACCATCTGCTTTATTGAAGCTTCTCATGGCCTAGTGTAGCTGACATATAATATTAATCATCCACAGTCTTCCTGACTTGCATGGCTACTGACTGTGGCCCTGAAGAGACTGAGCCTGTCAGGTCTTGCCCAGGTCATTGCAGTACCCAGCAGTGGTATCAATAATATTGGGGGAAATCAAGGCTACAATGGCGTAGCTTACAACTCCAGGAAGTAATATAAGTACAGGGCACTTCCTGGTTAGTTAGAACCATAGGAAGGAACTAAGGCCTATAGGTCATACTGCCAAAACAAGTTATCTCTTTATCCTCTCTCTGTGAACTTAAAGTTTTACCTTCCATACTCTAGAGCAGAGATTCACAATTTATGATCATTGTCATAAATCTGTCTTAGATCCATTCCCCCTAATGCACACATGTGTATAAGGTGTTTAGGTGCATGATATGTTGGCTCACCTTAACATTCCTCTACTTTTTTATTATACACACACACATGTACGTGTATACATGTATACACACACAGAGACAGAGAGAGAAACAACATATTATTCTGTAACTCAGGGTTGCCTCAAACTTGTGGGGTTCTCCAGCCTTGGTTTCTTGAGTGATGAGATTATAGGCATGTATTACCATGCATCATTATCTCTTAGCTTTCAAATGTGAGGTATATTTAAAGTGTGTATGTATGCACATTTGTATAGAGGGTGTGAGGGATGTGTGGAGAGGATGGATAGATTAGGGGGACTGACTTTGATCACAGACAAGTTTTATTTTATTAATAAAATCACCAGTTTAATAAAATGTCTACTAATGTACATTTATATATAAATATATATTATCCTTATTTTAATATGACTATCACCTATCATCTATCTATTCAAGTCATCTATGTATGTATGAATCTATCTATCTATCTATCTATCTATCCATCTATCTATCCATCTATCTATCTATCTATCTCTATTTATCATCTGTCTAAATTCTTCTATTACCTATTATCTATCTAATCTATCAGTCAGCTAATATTCTGCCAAGACCTCTCTATGGTTGAGATGTAGCTCAGGGACGAGAAATCCATGTACTTCAAACAGAACAAAACAAAAACCATAGCTGGTGTGTGGTACTTACTTGCAATCCTATCACTTGGGAGGTGCAGATAGGAGGATGAGGAGTTCAGAGCAAGCCTTTGCTACATATAGAGTATGAGACTACCTTGGGCTACATTAGACCCTGTGTCAGGAAAACAACAAAAGAGCATATTACTCATGGTTGCTATTTCACTTAGACAGTCCTACTTTAAGAGTAACAGAGGTACTTCTAAAAGTCCTACAAGTCAGTCATCAATAGGGCAAGAATTTCCTAATTGACATCTGTCAATGTTAACAGCAAGTACATTAGCCAGATGTTTGGTTAACTCTCAGTATGTGTTTACTATCTCAGTATCTATGTAAACTTCTTTCTTTTCACAGAAATTACACAGCTTACATATACAATGCCTAGCAACCATGGTGGCCAAATAATACTGAGTAATAAAACAGAAATAGGAACTTTTTCATTACAGTCCTAAGGAGCCATTGCTTTCTTGATATAAAAGAATACACCATCTGCCTTATTCTCTTTTTATAATGTGAGATTTTTATTCATCAAGAACTTCATATATTGCATTTTGATTATATTCATGTCCTACTCCTCCTCCTAATTTCTTCTATATATATCCCACCTCTCTACATACTCCTTAATTTTATGTCTGCTTTTTTTGTTAATAATCCACTGAGCCCAATTTGTGTAAACCCATATACAAAAGTGCTAGGATTGTAGGTAAGTACCACACACCAGCTATGGTTTTTTTGTTTTGTTCTGTTTGAAGTACATGGATTTCTCTGCCCTGAGCTACATCTCAACCATAAAGATGTCTTGGGAGAATATTAGCTGACTGATAGATTAGATGGATAATAGAAAATAGAAGAGTTTAGACAGATAGATGATATGATAGATAGCTAGATGATAGATAGATAGATAGATTCATACATACATACATAGATAGATAGATAGATAGATAGATAGATTCATACATACATAGATGACTTGAGTAGATAAATGATAGGTGATAGTCTTATTAAAATAAGGATAATAATATAAATATAATATATATATAATATATATATATATAAATATATATAAATATAATAAATATTTATATATAAATGTACATTAGTAGACATTTTATTAAACTGGAGATTTTATTAAATAGAATAAAACTTTTCTATTACGGGCATGGGCCCGTTGTCTCTGGAGCATGGTTGACCTGCTAGAGGCCACACCTTTAAAAATGGACATCCTTTTCTTGCTCCAGAAGCCAGACTTCTCAATAACTCCTCACTTAGGGATGGGGCTCATGAAGTCTTCCAGACTCCATGCTAGAATGTTGACTGGATTGGTATTGTGCCAGTCTTGTGCTATAGACAACCATAGCTTTGAGTTCAAGAGTGCAGAAGTCCTGGCATGCCCAGAACACACTGTTTCACTCTGGTCCTCTTTAACCCCTGCCTCTTACAATTGGTCATGCGAATAGTGCTACCACATTGCCAGTTGGCATCATTTATGGTTGGAACTACAATGATATCTGATTGTCTTTGAACCTCTGACTTTTATTCTTGATTAATGAAAACATTCTCAGTGAATGCTTTCATTCTGGTCTGTCTTGCACTGGTCCAAGAATTTCCCCTCTAGCAGCATAATACGAATGCCCCTGGCCATCCTTCAGTGATGGCACACCAGCTTTAGGGACTGTGTGTGATGCCGATGTCCCATTTTGGGCTGAGCTCTGTCAGAACCAGCACTTCGGCCAGTAATGTGTTAACTGCTATCCACTGTAAAAGGAAAATCCACTATTTCTTCGATAAAGACTAAGAGTGACATTAACCTATGGGTTTAGAGTTACTAATTTGGAGAAGAGTTGATACTATGTCTATTTGACAAAATATTAGTAACAGGTTAACCCTTGGGGCATATGAGCTCCCTACCTATGGGTTCCTGGTTAGATTCACAGTATCAGTCATGAATTTTCTCCCATAGAGCAGGCCTTAAATCCTATCAGAAGGCAGTTTGTTACCTCCCATAACATTTATGCTAATATTACACCAGTGCATATGTCTTAACAGTCTGGTCATTATTGTAGCTCACAGGGTGCACAGTTGAATAAAACTGTTAGTGGTTTTTCTCCATTGGCCACCTACACAGTACCTTTTAGTACTGCTATGAAAGTTAGCTTCACAAAGGATGTTTCTTGGTCAGTAACAACTTGATATCTCTACGTACCTCAACCAAAGTGTATGATGTTTTCAGTAATAAGGTCTTATAATTGACTTCTGGTGGCAGCCAAGAAGAGTGACAATATCTTGAATTATTTTGGGAGTCTCCAGGACACTTTTGACCAACAACTTGAGAGGATATATCCTGTACTGAGGTTTTCATCTTGCAATCTTTAGTTTCTGGGAAGGGGCACCATCCTTTCTTTAGGAGTTTCTCTTCTTCTTCTTCTTCTTCTTCTTCTTCTTCTTCTTCTTCTTCTTCTTTTTCAGAGTGCACTAAAGACCTGGTAGCTGGAGCCTTTGTAGCCCTGCCATGACTATAAAGTAAGGCCAAGGGAATTAGACACTATAACCTACCAATGACCACCCAATGAATCAACAATAACAGCTGCCTTTCAGACTTTGGGTTTAGACTGTCAGTTAAGTTTTTTTTTTTTTTTTTTTTTTTTTTTTTTTTTTTTT
>JADRCD010211905.1:0-10125 GCA_019843815.1 Montemys delectorum | reverse complement strand
GAATAAAAAAAAACAGCTGCCTTTTTGAGTTTTGGTTTATTCTTTCGTTTTTTTTTTTTTTTTTTTTTTTTTTTTTTTTTTTTTTTCAGCGTTCACAATGGGATAAAGATCCTGGCAGATACAGGCAGGTTGTCTGGAAGCAAGTGAAAGAGAACTTGGATGGCCTCCCTGACTCATGGTGCTGTGGGCAAAAGTAACTGCTCAAGGGTTGAGGACTTTAAGCTGTGTTCACCCCAGACATGCCTGGGGACCCTGTAACACAGAGACCTATGAGACATGTCTTTGCTATTAATGCAGAGTCAGTGGCAGCTCCAGCATTAATCCTGCAGGCTGGAGATAAATGATGCTCAGTCTCTGCCAGGCTGGATCTGTACCCAAACAGCATTAATACCTATTTATATTTTTCTATCAATATTTCATAAATTTGAAGAGAAACAGCTTGAAAGAATTCAAATGATTTTTCTCTGTATGTGTTTCAGAGGCATCAATTACTGCTGTGGGGCACCTTCAGCATTGCCTCAAGCTGCAATAAATTCCCTAGCTTTAACTTTGAAGATTTGAGGAATGCTAATACCGAGAAGTGTATGAATTATTACTCTTGCTCTAACCCAGCAATGTGCCCCCAAAGAGTAAACACAGGCCTCATTTCATTCGGGAGTGGATGAAAACTTCCCCTGCTGGAGTAAAGGGAGATAGGATAGTGCACCAGGGGGCATGGCAAGCTTCTTAATTTTTTTAAATTCAGGTTCTCATTGGGTGAAGCTGCTGAAGGTTCTGGAAGGAGAACTGTAGTCACTCACCTTTTTTTTTTTTCATAAAAATTTCACATTTCTTAAGTTATCTGATTCTTAAAAGAATTCAGCAGGTGAGTTAGTTGTGCTTAGTCCCATTTCACAGATATGGTTTCAAAGGATAATGCATTTCTTTCTTGATTTCTTGGTAGTCCAGAAAGATGAAACTTTCCATTCAAAGTTGATGTGTAATTGGAAGTTCATCATCCATGCCTACCACCTTGTTGCCCTGGAATTCGAAAAGAATTAAAAACACACTGTGACCGCTTGACAGTCTTTCTGTTCTTACCAATGATTATAGACATATTTGTAACTCTATGTTCTGTTTTGTCCAAATCCAGTCATTAGTGGGAGGAAGAGGATGAAGAAGGAGTGGGAAAGACATTGATGTAGAGGGAGTGCCATGTTGCTGTTGAGGTCCACAACCTACATAGCTTCAGAGACTGTGAAAAATTTCTGTAAGATACATGGGTAGGAAGATAGCTTCAGAGGAGCTGAAGTACCTGCTCTGCACAGAATAGTAACTATTCAGAGGAACAAGTATTCTGGGCCAGTGATCTTTCTAAAACTGTGGCTTAATAAAGAATTTGGTCTACGAAATGGCATAGAAAGGTTAAGGAACAGGCTTCTGTGAACCGTCATGCTTCTGCCTTCCTGATAGCCCCCACATACCCAGGTCAGATTCTGGTTCCCCCTACAATGATTTTATGGGGTGCTCACAGTTTGAAAAATTAAATTGTTTTGGTATCTGACTTTCTATTGCTTTCTAACCTTCTTTCATCCAGCTTCGTTATGCATACAAGTTTGCAAGCAGTCCTAAACTCTAAATGCTCTCTAGGAAGATGAAAGAATTAAGAGGTGAATTATGTTTTGAAAAGATACAAAATAAGTTGGTAATAAATAAGATAGCACAACTTACTGAAGCAATTGTTATCTGATTGACTCTCTTTGAAAGAGATACACACAACTAGATGTTAATAAGCTGCTGTTTTGTGTGAAGAAATCCAGAACCCCTGAGCCCTGTCTAGCTCCATCCCAACCAAGGCCAATTTCAACTTCAGTAACATTTTGCTGGTCTGAGCATCTTCTTCCCTAGTGCATGCCTCTGACATTTAATTTTGTATCTGGAATTAGATTATGGAAGAATCTCATTCTGTTGGAGTATTGATATAAATACCTTCTTTTTTTGTTTTATTTTGTTTTTCCTTAATCATGAACCCAGATATGTTTCATCAAAGATTCTTTTCTACTTTCTTAAAAAAAAATGGATGCTTACTCAATTATTCAAATTACTTTTCTTCTATATCAATGTTGTTAGTGAGAATATAAGCTTTGTGATATAAATATTCTGATGAACCTCATTTCAATGGACAGAGATGTATAAGGAAAATTCTCAACCCATGGGATAAAAAAAATCCTGGAGTGAACTTGGGGGCGATGCTATCCACATTGGTCAACTTTCATCATGGTGACACAATCCTTGGAATGACTTATAACAAGTGAAGGTTGTTTTGGCTCACAGTTTTAGATTTTGGTTCTTGAGTACCTCATCCTGTGTGATCCTGCTCCTGTGGCCTTCCGGTGAGTGACCATCTTTCTGGTGAGAAGTGGATGGTGGGGGAAATCTCTTCACCTCATAGTAGAGCAAGAGAACAGGGCTAGAATCCCAATATTCCCTTCAAAGCCACATTCCCAATAACAGTTTCTTTCCACTAAACTCTACTTCCTGGGAGTTCTAGCACCTTCTAAGAGGTCAGCAGGCTGGGGAGCAAGCCTCCAATACACAGGCCTTTGGGGAATAGTTCAGATCCAAATTACAGCAGTGTGCTACAATCCCCTATATTGCTGTATCCATGTCTCCAGGTATTCTGTCTCCTTCAGGGCATTTGCTGCTTTTAGAAAGCACAGTTTGGTTAAAACCTCCACTGTCAAAATTGATTTAAGAAAATTTCAACAGATTTATTGAGACATAATTCACATACCATCTAAATCACTTAATTCAAAATATATAATTCCAGTATTTTAAACTCTTCGTGTGTGTTTGTGTGCATGCCTGTGTGTGTGTGTGTGTATGTGTGTGTGTGTATGTGTGTGTGTGTGCATTCATGTGTTGGAGTGTGGACATGCATATGCCATGGCACAAGTGTGGAGGTCAGAAGACAGCCTAGGGTATTGATCCTCACTTCACAGTGTATTTGAGATAGGGTCTGTTCACTGCTACCTGTGCCAGACAAGCTGTCCTGTGAGATTCCAGGCATTATTCTTTCTCTGCTTCCCATCTCATAGTAGGAATATAGGAATTCAAGGTTCCACCATATCAGGGCTTACCAAACTCAGTTCTTCAAGTTTCTGTGGTAAGCACTTCATCCACTGAGCCATATCCCTAGCTTCCAGCTTCCATGGTATGTGTGTGGGGGGGGGGGGGGGGGGGGGGGGGGGGTGGGGTTCAGTATGTAGATGGAGCTGAGTCACCCTCACTAACTGTAAAATTTTAGAACCTTTCACTATTCTTGTCACTAGCAGTTTCCCCAGGCACCAATTTACCCCAATCAGTTACTGTTTCTATCAGCTTGGGTTATTCTAGATATTTCACGTAAATGGAATCACAAGATATGTGTCTTTCATGGTGTTCACTGAACACATCACTTCCAAGTTTCACCCATGTTGTGACTTATATTGGAATTTCATTCTTTCTCAAGTCCAGACTCAAATTTATTGTATGAAAGTGTACACTGCACCTTTCTGCTCTTTAGCCTGCAGATATCTGGGTTGTCATTGTTTAGTAATTTATGGATTATGGTGGGTGGAATAAGAAATGTCGCCTATGGGATCATGTATCTGAACATGTAGCTTCTAAGTGGTGGTGGATCTCAAGTTGGGGAAGTTATGAAATGTTTAGGGACTGGAGCCTTGCTAGAAGAAGTGCATCGCTAGGGGCAGAATTTGAGGATGTGTAGTTTCATTCTACTTCCTGCTCTCTGTCTTTCTTATTCCTGTGTGTGGACAAAAATCTCACCAACCAGTAGTTTTGTGTTTTTGCTGCCATGTTATGCCTTCCATACCATAATAGACTGTATTCCTCTGGAACTGCCATCCAAAAGAAGCTTTATCTCTCTTAAATTGCTTTTGGTCATGGCATTTTATCACAGCAACATAAAATGAACTAATACAGAGATCATGAATGGAACATTCATTGACAGATTTTTGCACGGATATATGTGTTTACATTTATCTGCTATATGTCTCAAACCGGCATTGTTATATTTAACTATTTAAAGGGTAATGCTTTGTTTATCTCATCGATAAGCTGCCAGAATGTGTTCCAAAATGGCTGTACCATTTTATATTTCCACCAGTGTTGCATGGAGGTTTTAAATCTTCAACATCTTTGTCAACCCTTGTATCTATGTTTGCGTTGGTAGCCATCTTAATGATATGATGAGATATGATGTAGAGTTTTGGTTTATGTCTCTCTAGTGCTTTAGTGATGCCAAATGTACGTATTGAAGTTTTGAATGACTCTTAGGAAAATTGTCTTTAAGATCCTTTCCCATTATAAGGGGTTTTAAAAATAATTAATGTTTATTTACTGTCATATTTTAGATACAACATCCAATTAGGTATTATATGTAAATATAATTTCCTTCCTGTTACTTAATGTTTCACTTTCTTGACAGTATCTGGGTTGTTCAACTTTCAACACTGTCACAAAATACTTGGCATAATCAACTTGAAAGAAGGGAAGGCTTACTTTGGCTCAGGGCACAGAATTTCAGCATTGACGAATATCAGTTTATTTTTATCCTGTTACTTTTGGGGCAAAGATTTAACTTAGTGCTTGCTAAGCACATGCTCCACCACTTAGGGACACTCTAGACTGTCACTTGTGTTTCTGTTAACTTATTAAAGAGACCCTACATCTAAACTCATGCCGTGGAGATTTACCTCCCTAATTTCTTCTGACGGAAGTTGCAGATGTTGTATTTGGGGATTTTCATCAAATTTTAGTAAATTTCAGGCCTAGTACAAGGAAATGGTCCAACTTCCTTATTTTGCATGAGAAAATAGTTGTGCTGTTCCCAGTTGTTGAGATTTATTCTACCACTGAGCCTTTGTGGCTGCCTTGCCAGAAATCAGTTAATCACAGTTTTCAGAGTTTGTTGGTTCACCCCATCCACTTACACGCTTTGTCTTTACCTTCTTGTTTTGCTTGCTCTGAGATAGCTCTCACACATTTCATATTGTTTGTTTGCTTTGTTTTGTTTGATAGCTTGAGGCAGGGTTTCTCAAGGTAACCCAAGCTGGTCTCCAACTCATAATGCTCCACCTTAGCTTCTTGAGTGTTGAAATTGTAGGTTTGTATCACCATATCCATCTTGCAGTAGATTTTTAAAATGGTGAAGTGTAAGCCTGCCAACTTAGACTTTTTAAAGATTATTCTGTCTTTTCCAGGTCTCTTACAGTGTTTTTAGAAGATTTTAGAAAAGTTTTGACAACTTTTGCAAAACTGTCAGTACAGATTTTGTGTGTATATATGTGCAAGTGCATATTTGTGTGTAGGTAGGTGTGTTGAATGCTGTGGGTGTGTGTATGTGTGTGCACACATTCATCATGTGGAAGAGAGAGGGAAATCTCATGTGCCATTCCTCAGGAGCTGTATATCTCATTTTGTGAGGCAGAGTCCCTCCCTGGGACCCAGAAGCTTCAGGATCCATCTTCTCTACTTATATAGCAATGGGATTGCAAGTGTGTACCACAGCACCTGGATTTTTACCTAGGCTTGAACTAGGCCTTGGGTTTGAACTCAGCTCCTCATGCTCAAGTGACTAACACTTTACTGACTAGGCTATTTGTTCATCCTCCTGATTCAGGGTTTCTGTTTTTGATTTGTTTTGTTTTTTTTTTTTTAAATAGGAAATTGCAATGATGTATAGATAAATTTTGGGAGACTGTCTTAATATTATTGTTAGTCTTCTAATCCATGTAGGTCTTCTAAATTTGCTTTCTTTGTTTTAAAAGAGGTGGTATCTAGCTCTTAACATTTTTATTTATTCCCTGAGAGTTTCCTACAAGCAAACAATATATTTTAATAATAGTCGCCTCCTATTCTCACCCTTCAGCTCCTCCTAGGTTATTTTCTTATTCACCAAGCCCATTTGTGGGGCCATTGGCTGGATCACGGTTAACAGACCAGAGGCCACACCCTCAATGAAAACTCACTCTCTTTCCAATAGTAGCCATTAGCTCACAGTATCTCCTCAACAAGGCATAAGTATTTATGTGTCATTTCTGCATCTGTGCCAGAACAGTGACTGGTTGTGATCTTACATAGGTCATGAACCATAGCAGCTGTGTGTTCGTAGGTGCAAAGGTCCAGTCATGACAGGAAACGCTGTTCTACCCTAGTTTATCTCCCTCATCTCTGGTTCCTTCATTTTCCCTTTTCCCTCCCTCCCTCCATCCCTCCCTCCCTCCCTGCCTCCTTCCTCCCTTCCTTCTTTCTCATCTCTCCTGTGGTGCTCCTTGAGCCCTCTGAGAAGGGACTGTGATACAGAAGTCCTATTTGTGATGACACACCGTATAGACACCTTCTCTCTTCCCTATCAGTTGTGAGTCTCTGAGTTGCTCACTGTCCACTTCTCTGATAATGACTGACAGCTGCACTCACCCATGGGTCCAGAGGCACCCATTTAGAAAGCAGTTTAGTGTTCTGAGTATAGGTTTGGTCTTCCTTTGTTAAATGTATTCCACGTGTCATTTTCAATGAAGTTATTTTCTCACATTCATTTTCAGGTTGTTTATTGTTTACAGAAGTATAATTGGTTTTGCAGAGTGATATTGTTTCCTGAAGTCTTACTGGTTTTGTTTACTAATTATAATTTTTCCAACAGATTGATTAGGATTTTCTCCATAAGTGATCATGTCATCTGCAAGTAGATATGACTTTTTTATTATATCTTCATGCTTTCTATTTTCTGTTTTTGACTAGAACTTAAGTTCAACTATGAACAGAAGTGGTCTGAACAGACACAATGACCTTTATTCTCCCTCCATCTCTTCATTCTTTTTTCCTTTTCTCTCTGTCCTTGTCTCTCTCCCTTCCTGGTGTTCTTCATCTTTAAGGCCTTAAACCTCATCATAATCATACTGTAAGAAAGACATGATTTACAATCCACATTTATCCAAATTTCAGTAGAAATAATTTACAAAAATTTGCAGATTTGGGAACTGTAAATATGGAAACTGGGGCCCTAGCCTCTCTGGCTTCTTAGAACCCCAAGAAAGAAGTTTAGGTTTGTAAGAATCAAATAATAAACTATTTTTCTTTATAATAGAGTGTTTGCCTCCCAACTGGCAGGCTGAGGTATAACTCAATGAAAAAGCCCTGGCCCAGTACATATAAATTTCTTGGTTTGATCCTGGGTACTGCCAAACTCTCAATGTGTGTCTTTCTCTTTGCCTCTCCCCAATTCTATGGTCTACAGAGTTTTCCACCTTGGTGGAAATTATACATTTACTGGTTTCAGTGTTCCACATTCTAGATTTGGCCCCAATCTTAAGATTTTAATTATTTTAAATTAATAGATGTGAACAACAATACAGCCTTTTTTGATGAGTGTAAAAATACTCTAAAACAGTAACCTATTACTATGGTGATTACCTTTTTCAAAGTGGGTTTTTTTGTTGTTGTAAGACTGTAAGTTTATTGACTATTTTCTATGCCTAGATGTAGTGAAATTTCATTTTTATAGGTATTATGCACCTCATCTCTTAAAGTAGTAATTTGTTTATATTTATCCCCCCAAATTATTTGTGCTACTCTGTATCAGGAAATTGTATAACAATTTTGTAATTTTCTTTATTAAAAATATCTGAAGCAGTTGTTTTGAAGCTAGTGGGTGATGAACCATCTCTAATTCAACATGTTAATCATGAATGCTTGGGGGGATTATTTCAGAATCAAGGAAATAAGAAAAAATATTATCTCCTTAAACAATAGATTTTCATTTTTACATGTACATTTCTGTTTAATTCTAGAAATGGGACTAAAGGGACTCTTACATTCAAGAACATAGTCCATGCACAAAGTCCCTTATCAGCTTTCAATCTTCTTAAAGGGTAGCTATAGTCCAAGAAGCTTACTTTAGAGAGGTTGAAATAAGTGGCAGAGAGCAGAACAGGTACAATATGATTAAGGGTGTAGGAAACATGAAGGGGGTTGATATTGAAAATAATTGTATGTATAAGTTGAGTAACAATTCTCTGCTTAGGTCTCCTTGCTTTTCATATATGAACATATTTCATCATCTACTTCTGCTGATTCTGCTAATTATAAAATACCTTGAGGACAAAGATTTGCTATGAGCATATGTGCTCTGAGTACCTCTCATTTTCCTGTATCTTTGTACCTAATATTCATAGTAGCCACTAAACAAATGTTTGTTCAACTCCATTTAAGGCTATTGTGAAGAGAAATTTAATTGAGCATCATTATACAGTCGCTCGAGGCAACGATACTGGTGACAGTTCAGTCACTTTGGGTCTTAAGATCCAGGACTCAGCACAGTTAGTTGTAGGTGCTGAACCACATGCATCTTTGGGTCTCATCAGGAATTAAATTTTGGGATATGAGATATTTTGTCGCCAGCTGGAGACAGCCCCTTACCTTCCCTGGACTTTGCTTTCCTTCTCTCCACTCTTTACTCAGCCATGTCTCTGTATATATCTCCTGGCTCTCTATCCTCAGGCATCAGCTTGTGTGGGTCTTACTAATGTCTTTTCCTGAAGATGCAAGCTTCATCCTTGACTCCCAAGCAGCCAGACTGGGATCCGTAAATAGTCTCTGGGGACAACCACTATGGTTCTTTCATTTGCTGAGTGACTTTGCCTTTGTCCTTTGTGGATTGTCCATTACTGTGTGATCTGCTGAATTGACTTGCCCAGTAGTAACTGTTTCTCTGAAGTTCACAAGGATTTCTTCTCTCTTCTCATTCTAAACCTTAAATTATGCAACTAGCTCTCCCTGGGCTAGACCCTGAAGCTGGTCCATGCTCTGGCTACCTCACCTTCATGCTCACCTTACTTTTTGTTATCTCCTGCAGTCCAGTGCCATGTAACTAATGTCCTGAAGTCTCAGTGGCCACTGCCATGTTCATCTTTTGTAGTAAATGGGGCTTCTAATCCAGTCAAGATGGAGATATGTATTAAAGATGGATCTCTCTCTTTTTCTATCTGCAAAAATCTCTTAGAAAGGATTAACACTGTGTCGAAAATAAGTCTTTCTTTCAACCCATTCATTTATTCATCCAACACGTACTTATTGAGGACCCTCTAAATTAAAGCTATAATTTTCAGGCTTAAATTGTGATTGGGAAAATAAGCCATACAAACATTTTATAGATAAAACACTACTACTTTTATAGCTTGTAAGATGATAGCATGAATTCTTCTCTTTTTTTGGCTATAAAATTATGAGTTATATATTTTTGATCATGGAGGTAACTTTAAGGCTAAGCATATTTAAGTTCAAGTGATTAAAAATATAATCTCAACTCTATTAAATGAGATATTTTAAAAGGGAGCTGTCATGTGCTGGACATTTTATATACTTTATGAGAAATTTTATTATTAACTACAATTTAAGTACAAAAATGAGAAAATGAGGCTCAGGAAAATGAAATAACATGTCCAAAGTCATTTGTCAGGGAGCAGCAGAGAGGCAACTGGGTGGGAGTGAGGTATTTGAGTTTAGGTAGGGTTTGGTCTAAAGTCTAAACTCTTAAATCTTGCTTTAGTATGTTTCTAAGTATTTTGTAAATATTAAAAGTAACATTTGAATTTTTAACATCAGGTGACTCTAAAGTGTCCTATATTCATTTCTTTAGAAATTATGGCTTTGAAAAACATCAACCCTAATTTTTTGTATTACACACTAACACTCTATAGTCACCTTCAATTTATAGATTTTTTTCCAGTACAACTCAAGACATTTACTCAACATCTGACTCATCAGAAACATAGCTAAGAAGGAAAGGGTTTCCAAGGTAGGAGGATTGCGAACTTGCAGTTAACTTATCAGAGTTTGGCATCTCAGCCCCCTCTTACTTGAAGGTTGTTAGGCGGCTGGGAAACAGAACAACACTGAACGCTGTGATAGAAATTTGATTGAGTTCTAACAATGCGTGTTGTGTTGTTTCTCAGCCTATGTTAGGAAGAGGTAAGACGGAAGGGGAAGAGGTATTGCTACAGGGAATAACAGTGGTTATGTCCTGATAGAGAAAGGATGGGGAGCCTGTAAAAGCAGACAATGACACTAAAAACCAGTGCTTGAGAG
>JADRCD010211904.1:0-32951 GCA_019843815.1 Montemys delectorum | reverse complement strand
TATTAATATGAAAATTAATATTACCAACATATCCTAATCGATTGAAATCCAATAATATGAGAAATTAGAAATTTGTTGATTGTCATCCAATGGTCTCTCTAATTTGGTAATTGGAGAAATAGGTCTAACATTGTACAATCTATATACACTTTCAGCTTGTTTGTGACAGTGTCTTGCTGTGTACAACATAAGGGTCTTGAAATCTTGCTTCTCCTGTCTCAACCTCTCTATTAGTAGTATTGTTTATTTCATGTCTTTACACTATACTATGGTTTTCAGAACAGCTTATATATTTCAAAAGTGTTTATATACCCAAAAGAAACATAGATCATTAACTAGGGAGGTTGCTTGTAAGAGAACAACAAAGAGTGAGACTGAATGCTTTGCCTGACATTTGTAACTCTTGTATCAAGTTTGAAGAAGAGGACTTTGTAAGTTACTCGTTCTTTGAGATGAATGCTTTTCCAAATTATCACAGCTAATGAACTAAATTCTTACCCTCACCCAATGTCCGTGCCACCCTCCAAGCAGAACCATTGTTCATTGAATCAGTTGGTGAATGACTTTATAGACCATCTTAATACCTATACCATTTCTTAAATGAATGTAACCTGTTCTCTGTGGGCTGAGAATAAAGTCACTCACTCAAGTCAAAAAAAAAAAAAAAAGTGACTAACCAACCAATCAATAAAATAACACCATTTGCTTTGTTATTTGGTTACTGCTTTTCTTTCAGACTCTAAAGTTTGTGAGGTTGCGACATGATGTCACACACTGACAATCCTAGTCCCAGTGAGACCGAGGAAGGGGAATCTTAAGTCTAAGGCTAAGATCGTCACAAAACAAATGAACAACAAAACAAAAAACCAAACATTGTGAGATTTGAGAACCTGTCAGTTATGTTTGCTGCTGCCAAGCACTCAGACAGAATAGTGCAGTAAATAACAGTACTTACTGAGTTAATAAATAAATAAACAATAAACCTAGGCAGGAACCCATTCTCAAGAAAAATGAAACAAAAGCAAAAAGCAAACAACAACTGCAACAAACCCCACAAAGAAGTAGATCCAGAGGAGGCCCAGGGCAGAGTTTTTGGGTGATTTCAGGAGGTCACAGATGCCCAGGAACACCTCTTGCATGCGTAAAGCCTCACACCTACTACAACTGTGCTGTTTCTAGAAGCTCTTCTTGAATTTCACTCTAGAATTTTGTTCTTTTCAGTTAAACATAATTGTGAATTCTGAAGTATATTTAAATAAAAAAAAAAAACCAGTCATTGGAATTTGGTCTCGATGTTTACTCTGGCAGACTGTAACAGTCACGTTTCAATGAACTGAAGATGTGTTTGTGATACCAAGACTAAACATTTGCCTCTATTTCTCCTATCCTTCGGAGGACTCGGGAGGATTAAACTTCCTAGCTTCCCCATGGGTTGGTCAGATCTCTATGATTAACTCTAGGCCATGTATATGTCCTTGTCCTGGAAGTTCCCCAAACTCCGTCTTCCCTCCAGTGACTGTGCACATGTGAAGCACATCCCAGCCTCCATCTTCCCTCCAGTGACTGTGCACATGTGAAGCACATCCCAAGCCATCATATGGAGGATAACTGCTAAGAGATCCACAAGGATCCTTAGCTGACTTTGTTGGAGCTGGAAATACAAATCTTTGTTGTTTTAAGCCTCTGGGATTTTCCTAAGAATGGTTACTTCTGTTTAACTCAAAGAAATCTAATGCCCTGCTGATTGGTGAATATGATGTTAGAGTATGTACCATTGGCAAGAGAAATAGATACCATTTAAAGAAGTAAGAATTCGAGGTAAAAATGTATTTTAATCTGTGAAAATATGTGCCTTAGATAAGGTAAAAGGTAGATTGTTACAGGAATTTACCAAATCAGGTTAGCATAAAATTAAAAACTCCAGAGCTGGAATTGGAAAGGAAGTTGTAAGTCCACATCCCAGTACTTCTTAGCAACTTGCATGAGATTCAGCTTCCTTATGTGATCCGGAGACAACAAAGGCAGCTTCACGGGATGTTATGAATATTAAGTGAGATAATTCCTATCACGTGTTCAACATCATAATGATATTTTAATCCTCACCTTTAGCTAGAGCACAGAACTTGTTCAAGATGAACACTCATTTCAAATACTATACAGAAAAACATTTCAAGATGGTGTCAGGGTACACTAATCGATTCTAAGTGATAGCAAATACACCCCTAGAAGACCACTCTGGGGTCTTCCCATCTGCTCTCTGATGTGCCAGGTGAAGCAGGCCCAGATGAAGATCAAGAAGAAGTCTAGAGTAGGGAGAACACAGAAAGGTAACTGAGGAATATACAAAAGACTGGCCCTGTGCCTATCTTGGTGATTGGCAGGGCTAATGAGGGAGGAAAATGAGGACTAATTGTATACCAGGAGGCTTGGGCGCTGTGTGTCGGGGTAGAGGGAGGAAGGAGTCTTCAGAAACATAGTTATGTTATTGTTTCTACCCACAGTTGCACGTTTACAGAGAAGTTATCCAGAGAACATGATCTGACTCAAGATAATAAGTGCAGAAAGCATCAACTCTTGGTGTAACTAACTGCCTTCTATGGTACATTTGGAAAAACACGAACATGTAGCAATTACAGTTCCAAAGTTCAGGTCAGGTTAACGGTTTTTAGTTTTTCCTCAGATATACTTTCTGAGCTTCCATTGTCAGGAAAGATCATGGGTTCTGGTCCAATCGTCTTACTTCTGTCTTCTAGAGGGCAGGGAGGAACAGGTGGCTGATCAATGTCACTATTTTCCCTAACCCCCTGGGCTGTTTCTTTAAAGTTACTCCCTTTGAAAGACGTGGAGCTGCTTCTAAGTATAAATTTGGGCTATAGTTTACCTTTTCTGTTTACTTGTTTCTTAACTTGTCAAACTGTATCGAAGACGAGGGGGGGTAATACAACTTGTTACTTGATATCAGCTGAACAACAGGTGAGTCAATGTGACAGCTCTGGCCCCAAAGGAAACAGAGAAGATGTAAATATGTTTCCAAGAGACAGAGTCTTCTTATTGCATAGTTTATCTACCAACACGTGTCTGTAGTTTTACAAAGGAAGGGGTAAAAAGTTCTCTCACCACCTTTTTTTATCTAAACACCAAAAGGATAGAACAGAAAGGACAAACCTGTTGTGGTCTACTATTGTCTGGGTGAAGCTGTGAGTTTTAAAACGCTAAGGACTTCCTTCTTTCCTCTACCAACAACAGTATGGTAGAGACATCCTCTATCTCCAGTGTAACCATACACTACACTCCTTAGTGATCTGGGAGGAGTCTGGGCTTCTCTCAGCCTCCTTAACTACTTGGATCGCTGGAGGATTTTTCAAGGTCTACTGCAAAATTCGAGACCCAGCCAGAGAGGACTTGGGGCTCTCAAGCTGGGTGCACATTCCCTCGATTTCCATCCATCCCCTTTCTTAATTCCTTGAAACCTTGTTATGAATACAGGCGTTATTACGCCCTACCCCCTGGGCCTTTGCCCCTAAAAGGCAAAAGCTGGCTCTTAGAAGTTCCCACAGACCCCTGGATGGCTTGGGAAGACACGTACTAGAAGTAGCCTGGTACTGTTTCGCCTCGCACCCTTAGCACAGTAAAGAGAAGACGCAAGGGGTTGTTTTCCAGGGTACACTCCCAAATATTTGAAACACCTTGTGTAAGAAACACATTATGCTAAAATGCAAAACAGGCCTCTTAGAGTTGTTTAGCCCTGCAGAGTACGCTCCCAGATATCTTTAATTCGAAGCTTAAGAGACAAAACAAAGCTAAAATGCAAATTAGGCAATACTCAGAATGAACCCCACTTGATAGGCCGAACTGAGATTTTAATGAAAAGCTTACTCATACCCCCACACCGAATTCATTCTATCTCTTAAGTACTTAAAAATGTGTAATTTTAAATTCCACCACTGTCATAATGAACACTCCGTAATAACAAGCCCGGGAACAATGGACACCCCCATATCACATTGTGTCAGGTAATTACAAAGTGGAGCAGCGCGGGAAAGCTGAGCTGGGAACGTCTAGGTGTCGTTCCTTTGCAGTGTGTGTAGGAGCTTTTCAGAGCTGTGTGTTGTCTCTGGAGCCTCATCCAACGGTTCACGCCAATACCTCAACCCCAAACGCAGGGACAGGCGCAGCCGACCTTGGTCCAGGGCGTGGACAGAGGCGGCCCAAGAGGAAACACGTGAGCGCATGGAGGATGAGCTGGGCTTTGGAACCGACAGATGCGAGTCTGGTGGAAGTGTGTGGAACCCGGCGAAGAGGAGAGGGTCCTGCAGTGCGTGGCGAGGGCGTGGGGCTTCGGGAGGGAGGGGTCCTGCGCGGAATCCTGAGCTCACAGCAGTACCCACGAAGCCCAACCCTTCCCATTAAGCTCAGGGCACTGTGAGGGTGCAAGCCGGGTCACGGGGTAAAGATGCTACTTTGTAACGGAGGATAAGCTTGCCTTTGGGGCAGAGGGGGAAGGGAGAGAGAAAGAGAAAGAAATCAGGGAGCTGAAGGCTGAGTTGTCCTACTTCGAAGTCCTTCTCAGGAAGTCGAAAGCTCCCTGGCAAACAGTCTGACGGCGCGGGACCCCTCTAAGGGACATTCAGCCTCCACACAGTCTGCCGTGGCCCCCGGAGCAGGACACTGGAGCCTAAGCGGTGGGGGTCCGGTCTGTGTTTCCCTCCGCTCCCCGGCACTGCAACCCCGGGGCCGAGTGCTCGGTCGCCCGTTCTGCCTTCAGGTCCCTGCGCCCTTTCACCGCTCCGCCTCCACCCTTCACCCCGATACGTTTTGCCTCCGCGGCCTCTAGGTCACCCTTAGAAGCCATCAGTGAGCCCCCCCCCCGCCCCCCGGAGCCCGCGTCACGGAACTCGGGAGCAGGCAGGGGTCGTCGCGGGGAGGTGGCGGCGACGAGAAGGGCCAGGAGCAGGCGGCCACCAGCAGCCCCCGGAGCCGCGCAGCATCCGCGGCTACCAGCGACCGGGAAGCCACGCCCGCTCGCGAGCGGGGGGCTGGCCTTGTCCCCCCCCCCTCCCTCCAGCCTCCCCTCCCTCGGACCCCTCCCCGCTCAGCTCAGTCCCTCCCTCCCTCCGCCCGCGGCTCGGCTCGCGGGAGGCGCAGGGCGCCGGGGCTGGCGCGCTCTCCCGGGCGCACACACAGATCCACGCACGCACGCCCAGAGCAGCTGTCTCCGCCGTGGCCGGCGCTCCTCTCGCCCATGCGGACGGACCGAGCGCAGGAAGATGGCTGACGACTCCTTTGGGCCCCGAGGATGCAGCCCGGCGGCGGCGGGAGCCGGAGCGGCGGCGGCGGCGGTACCGGCAGCAGCGGCGGCAGCAGCAGGAGCGGCGGCGGCGGCGGCAGGAGCGGCGGCGGCGGCGGCATCCCCGAGACTCCCCGGGCTCCCCTTCCCCGTGACGGCCACTGACGGTCTCCGCCGCTAGAAGAGACCCCGCTCCTCCCTCGCCTGTCTCCCCCCCTCCCAGCCCCGGACCCGCCAGCACCGCTACCTCCGCCAGCGTTGCCACCATCAGCACCACCTCCACCTCCGCCACCGCCACCGTCGCCACCACCACCACCACCACCGCCGGCGGCGGCAGCAGCCATTTCATCTCCACAGAAACCAGACACAAAAACATGGCAGAAATGGAGAAAGAAGGGAGACCTCCGGAAAATAAAAGGAGCCGGAAACCGGCTCACCCTGTGAAGAGGGAGATCAACGAGGAGATGAAGGTATTTTCGGACTCGGGGGGGTCGGGGAGACGGACCTCTTTATTCTGTCCGCTCCCTTCGGGCTGTTGTGTAGGCTGAGGGGGGGTGGGGGGGGAACAGGGGCGCGCTTGTCAGTTTCTGCTGTGTCCCCGGGACGCCTCGGCTCCCCCTCCAGGTGCAAAGCCGAGGCCAACTCATGGGCTGCATCTCCGAAATCTGCCAACCTCAGATTTGATGGGGGCGGGGGTGCAGACTATTTAACCTCACAAACCCTAGATTGGTACAGATGTTGCCGGGTGAGGGCACCGAACCCCAGTGGCGAGCGAGCACGGTGCAGCGGCTCTCCCGATGATCGGTGTAGCCTTTCTCCCTTTTTCGGAAATGAATCTCCAGACCCCTTCAAAGTTAAGAGCTGCCGGGCCTGGGTACCCGGGATACCTGGATCCCACCGTCTTCCCGGTCCATCCCCAGGCTCCGTGATCCCGCTTTGCTCCAACTCGCCAGCGGTGGCCGGCCGCGTAGCTGTCAGTGCCCGAGGCTTGGGCCGGAGCGGCGCGGGTCAGGGACGTTGCAGCCAGCGGGCTCGCCTCGCCGTCCCCGACCGCTCCTCTCCGCCTCTGCCCCGGGTCTCCCGCTCGCCTCTGCACGCCTCGCTTTCCAGCTAGCAGACCCGGCAAGCCCGGCTGAAAGCCAGCTGTCTGAGGGGTGGCCTCCGCAGCCGCCTGCCCATTGTTCGCGAAGGCCAGCCCCGAGTCCTCTCTGCGAGGCCGGGCGCCTTGCCAGGCCAGCGGTGCTCCAGAGGTGGCGAGCGCAGCCTCCTGGTGCTCCAGCTGTTCTCGTTGAAGCCCAAGAACGCGGCTCAGCCCTCACTTCTTTATTTTCCCCAAAGTTGTGTGTTTTGCCTGGGCGAGGATTTTATCTTGTGTGTGCATTTCACGAGTTTCTCGGTTTGAAAAAGAAATCATTTTACGTATATAGATTTGTTTCTATGACATTAAAAATATATAAGGCTTGTTGTTCGAATTTCTTGGTGTTCCCCACTTCTGCGCGGAATCTTCGATACAGTCAGGTGACTTGGTCAGCTTTGGCTAAGTTTGTATTTGAAAGGCAAACTGGTTAAAATGGGATGGGACTAGTTCACCGTTACTGCGGCTTTGGCATCTTCTTGGTTATAGCAAACACATTGGTGAGGGTGCTGCGATGAAGCCCACGCTTAGAAGGGGCAAACAGACACACACCTTATGTGTCTGTGAAACTAGGTGTATGTTCCTAGCTTTGCCTCTCTCCTGGGAGTTTCACTTATATTCCACGTTTTGGAAGTAGGGCTTTTATTTTGGGAGGTGGTGGTGGTGAAGAATTTAGTGTCTGGAAGCAGGAGGTATCCGTCTGGGCAAGTTAGGAAGCTTTTGCCTTGGAAATTAATACCATTCCCTGTAACAGAAACCACCATTGATTCTAATGATAGACAGTTAAAAAAAAGAAAAGAAAGAGATCTGTAAAAGTTGTTTTCTCTTCACGAGGCAGAGTGTGTTCTACAGTTTGGCCCTTCCCTCCTGTCTTGCGTTTCTACATTACTTTTCTGTGTCGTTTTTAAATGGAGAGTGGGGGATGACCAGAGTAGGCCACCAGGCAACCCACAGCTAGCTCTGGCCCTTTAAGATGCTGCCTAATGCCCTCTATATGGATGGCAGCTTTTAAGTTTCATAGGTTCTAGAATTACAAATTAGCTAATTTTAATCAAAACATGTGAAATGTTATCCCGGCTGGATATAAAGGCCGACTGTGCTCAACGCTTGGGGCTGGTGCTGTTGGCTTTGGCTGCAGGCACTCCGTGGTTTGGGGGATAGTTGTCCGTCTACAGTAGAACAGATGTTTGTCTGAACTAGCGAGGAAGAAACAAAAACAACATTGTGTGAAGGGGAAAAATTACCCAGTTTTCAGCCCATGCTGCAGGACCGAGGATGGGATTAACCTGGATGCACGGAACTTCCTCTTTTTAAAAATGTTATTTTTCTTTCTCTAAGTTGCCTGTAACTGCTTGAAGCTTCAATCCTTCTTTCATTCTGCGGCATTAAAAGAAGGATTTTTTTTCCTTTCCTCTTTTTTTTCTTCTTTTCTTTTCTTTTTTTTTTAGCAGCACGTAATTCAATTGTGGCATTTTCCTCTCTGGTTTGGAACAAAATGAAAAGGCCTGGCAAAAATTTTCAGTTATGTCCATGTATACCATACCAGGGTGTCTAGTGGATCTATAGGCATTCTTCTAATGCAACATCATCATCATCATCATCATCAAAAAAAAATCTTTGTTTAAAGTATCTTCTCAAAGTCACAGACTTACTGTGAACTCATTAATATTTTTCTGATTTTAATATTAATAGCCACACCAACAACCCCACCCCCACCCTCCTGGTATTATTATCCCTTCAGCTTCCTGAACTGGAGTATTGGGTAACATAATAAGTTGGTTGCCCTGTATAAAAATGTGTGCAACAAAATGTCATCCAGAACACAATGTAGCCTTGTACAGCTTCATATCAGTGCCGCTGGAGCTGCCTGGCTGTGTTTGCCTTCATCTGGACCAGTGTAAACTAAGCCCTGGTAAGTAATCACTGCCCAGCAGAAAGAAAGGAATGTATACAGCTAGCGGGGCCTAAGCTGTAAAAAACGGAAACCTGAGCCCCTACTTCGGATCGCATATCAAGGCTTGAAGGTAGGGGAAATGAAAGGGGAAAGGAGAGAGCGAATGGAAAAGTCAGCCTGGGAAGTGGAGGATCAGGAGGCCCCCCTTGGGGAGATTTGGCCCAGGGATTAGGGAATTTTATCGCGGTGTACAGTGACCTACTCAGGTTTCAACACTCCTTGGATTGAGTTGCTTCTCTGTGAGCTGAAAGAAAAGGGACTGGTGTGTATGTGATTTTTTTTTTCTCCTTTGGGTACTAGAAAGGACACTGGTACAAATGTCTATTTTAAGTGTAGCAAATGCAGAGTGTCGGGAATGGCCGACAGAACTGCCTCACTCAGACACTTCAAGATTTTTCTAATCGTGACAATCACACAGTTAGCTAAAAATGGCTGGAGAAGGCAAACTGGCTGAGGTTTAGCTGACACCAGTAATGGCAGTGGGGGTGGTCTTCATGCGGCTGTGAGCTAATGTTGCTTGGTGTTTCACTAGATCAGATATCGAGTTACGTTTTCGTTATCACTGGTTTAATGGATATGGCAGTTGTAACAAATTTAAATTTGATACAATATAATTTTGTGTGTGAAAAGTACACGACTTGGCATAGCTTGGCTATGGTGTACTTCAGGGGGAAATACTCTCCCAGCTGGAATGTTTGTCTTACTGTGAGCTTTGTGGCATTTCTTTATCTTTTCTTCTTTTGATCCTGATTTTTCCTGGCTTAAAGAAAAGCTGAGCAGGTTCTTCTGCTGGACTTTCTTATAATTACCCGATAGGCATAGTAAATAAGTAAAGACAGGGTTAAAAACTGAACCTGCAACCAGAAAGTTGTATAGCTTGCTTATTTTGGGCTTCTAAAATGACAATGGGGATTCTATCTATCCAAGGCAATGTAACTTTGATAGGCTGTTAGTTTACATGTGTTTTAGTCCATGGAAGTCAACACAGAGAAATTCCAACATATGGAAGAGTTAATTAGCTCAGGAATTCTCCCAGAACATGGTAGATACCATACAAAAACTATATATTAATGAATGTATAAATATATATATATTATATATACACACACACACACATATATACACACATATACACATATATATATGTCAAGAGTTCCCCTAACCCACATACTTGGGACCAGAAGATTTTTTGGATTTTGAAATATCTGCGTAGAATGGTGCAGTGTCTTGGAGATGAGACCCAAGTATAACACAGAGAATTCTGTTGTTTCGTCTGCAGTTTTCAGTGGATCTGGGTTAGGACTATTACTTGACATTACTTGAGATCATATGTGGAAATTTTTCACGTGTGCCACAATGTTCAAAAGACTTCCAGTTTGGAGCATTTTGGATTTTCAGGTTTAAGGATGCTCAATATGTATGTCTAGGAAAAAAATGAGCCAATTCAGCTGAAAATTTCAGGCTAATGTAGCCACCCCTTCAATTCAGAAGACTTAAGCTTACCAACTTGGACACAATATTACAATTTTATGCTGAAAAACCTAAAATTAAGCTAACAAGAGAACTTTGGAGACTGTTATTTAAAGTATATATATACATATATGTATATATATATAAACTTTCTGTTATAAAGATATGTATTTGTGCATATAAACCTAAGTAAATTGTCCTCAGTAGGTCCCAAACAATAGCACAATTCAAAAATTTCTAAACTATAAGTAGAGATGATGAGTCAACTTTTTATCTTTTAGAATGTTGAAATCTACTGTGCTCAGATTGGCCACTCTGACCAGGAGACCTCCCGCTCTTCTTCATGTTCTTACAGTGTTTGGCTTCTCAACTACAGGGCTATTTGTGTGACATGCCATAAGGTCTCGCTTTTGCTGAAGGTTTCTGTCTACATATATCATCAATAACTAATTGGTAGCTAAAATTATACCTGGGTCTTGTTTCCCACAGTTTGGGGGGTGCACATCTGTTAGGGTTAGCAGGAAAATTTCCATGGGCTTTTTTTTTGGTTGGTTCTCTGATGACTTCTGTTGGGCTTTAGTAATGGTCTCTGTTAATTGCTGGGATAGGAAAGCAAGCTGCAGAGTTGAATGACTTGATGTTATAAAAGAAAGTTGATAGGAACCAGAGTATGGCTTGGAAAAGCCCATGTGTTTAAGGCTGAAATGAACTTATGTCCAAAATAGGTATAGCTTAAGTCCTAGCTTGGGAAACACCATTCTGGGCCAGTTGCAGTATGTCTCCGGAACTTAGTGAATGGATTGGGGACCAGCCCCTACCAGAGACCTTTACACATTTTATCAGACTGAGCTAGAGCCTCAGATGTGCTATGTGGCAGGGATAGGGACTAAAGTGAGTTGGGCATAACCCTAGCCCCTTGGGAGCAGGGTTGAGATATTATTGAGCCTTTGGCATTTTTCTCAGTTACTCATCATGACCAGACCGACCTTAAGAGATGGTACAAGGGCTCAGAGAGTTCATCGTTCTGCTCTGGTAGAATGGGATTTCTACAGGAGTCTCCATTGGCGACTGGATGAGTATGGTGTGTGGTACAATACTGTTCTCTAAGCCTTACACAGCCTGTAGGTTCCAGATACTAGGAAATGGAAAAGGAGCACGCCACTTCCTCCTGAATCTGAAATAAGCATTTGCAATAGAAGAAAATGAGTCTGACAGACTCATTCCCTTTCTGTGTTTCCTGCCTCGAGGCTTGCCAAGCACTGCTCCAAGGAGCCAAGCCCTGCTTTTCTTCTGTGAAAGACAGACTTATAGGAACCAAGAGGGAACAGAGTTCTAAGGAAAGTCCAAAACAGGGCTTCGATGAAGAGTAAACATTAGTGAGCACAGTGGTTCTCTAAACTGGGACTTCCAGAGAAAGGCCAGACTCCTTGGATCTTGATGTCCAAGGAAATGTCTGTTTGACTCAGGAAAGCTTTACACTTCTTCTTCTTCTTCTTCTTCTTCTTCTTCTTCTTCTTCTTCTTCTTTTGAAAAGAATAAGAAAAGGTGTTAGAATAGAAAAATGAGAAGGTGGGACATAAACTGTGTTCCTGGTGTCTAAACCTTCCTCTTCAGGACTGAGATATTGACCACACTTGCTTTCTCTAATTAATGAAATTATTGAGTGTTTTCCTGAAAGAGAAGGAGTATTACAGTGTAGAAGGAGACAAAAAATAGACCACTTTTTAAAAACAGTGCCAGTTGAGACATAGAAACAGACATGGATGCTCATTTGGGCAAGGTCTGCTGAATGTATATTTTAGCGTCTGTAGACTGATAGTTGGTTGTTAGTATCTCTCCTCTAACAAAAGCCTTGGGAACAGTAAACTTCAGGAAAGCCAGTGTCTCTGACACAGACAGGAAAAAAAAATGCAACAAGTTTTGGTGACTTTTTAAAGTTTTTTTTTTAAGGCTAGTTTTGCAGCTGTGATAAGACACAGCTGCATGCAGCTGTACACCTGCCGTGACTGCCACTGTGCCAGCCAGGGCCAGTAGCTACACTTTCCCAGCATTCCTTTGACCCTTTTAGGGCAGTTGATGTCTTGGCAATAAAGTACAATGAGGCCTATGATTGTTTACTGTACATCTCATGGAAGCAACCCAGATTTTATATGCAGCAGCACATGATTTTGGTTTTATATGACAAGTGTAGAGCTGTGGAGTTTGGAAAATATCAGTAGAGAAGGACTCTTCTCAGTTGTTCTGTTGAGTATCTGTGTTATAATGTATCCCTGCACTAACTATTAAGGTCAGTGTGGAGATGGCTGGTAACAGTGTTGCAAAGTGACCCAAAATAAAGCACTGTGATTGTCTATAAAGGGCTTGAAGCTAGGACGCTGTAATCAGACAAATAAAAACAGAGTTCCCTGAATAAAGTCTATACCACGAGGGCCGGTCAGGCCACTTGCATATTAGTTTGCGCATGGTTATGGCCACCTAATCAGTCATCCGTGGGGAGTCTATCTTCTGCCATCTGACCCAGTGGGACTATAAATGTGGAAGCACTTTGTAATCTGTGAGGGGCTCTTTACACATCTCATCTGCACTATCTAAATTCCACTTCCTGACCTTTCTCTTAGCATAACCATAAAATAAAACTAGTCCACTGGGTCTCTGTGTTAGGAGAGACAAAGTAGACTCAGCCGAGGGCTCCTCCTGAGCACAAAGCTGAAACGAATCTGAGCGAGTACATTCTGACTCCATTCTGGAATGGAGCAAGGCTCCGCCTCTCTCTCTCTCCCTTTCCTCATCTCTCTCTCTTAGCGAGTCCATGAGACTGAGTTGACCCCACAAGTCAGGCAGAACATACGGACACAGCAAGAGAGAGAGAACGTGTTTTCCAAAACGAATTATCATTGCGTTATCCATAACCATGCCTAGCAGAAAATATCAGAATCATCTCTCCCCAGAACCCCTCTCCCCCGGCTTGTGAATTGTTCTGGATTGGGAGTTTCCTTTTTCTTTGAAAGTACTTCTCATGTGCTCTACTTTTTGATAATACATGTCAGAATGTTGTGAAGTTAAGTAATGGAACTGACAGGTTCTTTTTACTGCCATTTAAATTGTGGGTCTGACTGATACGGTTGCCTATGAGTGAAACTATAGGTTAATTAATTTTAATTGAAATTAGCTTTTTATTTTTATAAAAACAGCACACAGTCATGGCAGAGATAGTAGAAGAAGTAATGGTAAATGGGCCAAGAGTGGGGCTGGTGAGCTGCTTAGCTGTTAGGAGCACACATTGCTCTCACCGAGGCCTGGCTTGAGTTGGAAGCACTCATGTTGGGTGGCTCACAACTGCCCATAACTCTTGTTCCAGAGCATCTGACGCATTCTTCTGGCCTCTACAGGCATTGCACACACATGTACACATACTCCCACAGAGTATAAGCACACACATGCACTACAGCACAAATAATAAAATTACTCCAATAAATGTCAGATAAGCAATCAAAAGCAGAATAAAGCTCTAATTTCCCCACTAAACAAAATTATTGTCTGCATCTTATTTTTTTTTTTTTTGCTATTTTCCATGTGTGATGTACAATTTTTAAAAAGCAATGGGTTTTCCTTTAAGACTTATTATATTGCTAGTAGCTTTTCAAGTCACTAAAATGTATTTACCACACATATTTTAGTGGCAAATAGTATTTTATTGTATGATTCGACTGAAGTTTATTTAACAAAGTTCCAATTGTTCGGCACTTAGGTTTTTTGTTTTTGTTTTTTTCTAAGAGAACAGCATTGAGATAAGAATTTCTGAACATAAATTGTTTTGCACCTCTTTTCTTAGGATAGTTGCTAATGGATACAAATAATATTGCCAAGTCAAATGGTATTTAAATGTTTAAAGATTTTAATTCACAGTTAAATGTTCTTTTCTAAAAGTTGTAGCAATTAGAGTTCTCAGAAGTGTGAGGGTTCTCACGAATATTATCATTTTCTTTGAAGAAAATAGAGATAATGCCTCACTCACATAGCCCAGGCTGACCTTGAAATCCTTATGTAGCAGAGTTTGAGCAGAGCCTTGAGTTTCTGATCCTCCTGCTTCTACCTCTGCAGAGCTGTGATTACAAGCAGGTGCCAAAATATCTAGCTTATGAAGTGCAGGGAACCTAACTCAGGGCTCTGTGCATGCTAGGTGAGCGCTCAAACAACTACATTTCTAACCCTGAGCTTTGATATTTGTATAAGACCTCTAGTTGGATGAGGAGAGTGTCAAAGGAACATTATGGGAATTAAGATTCAACAAGAATATACATAGTTCATATATATATAATATTTGTTATGTATAATTATATATAATGTGATTTATATTTATAATTTATGTGTGTGTAATATATATATTTATTTAATATATATATGTTAAAGAGAGGCTGGAGAGATGTCTTAGTGGGTAAAGTGCTTGTTGTACAATTCTTAAGACCTGAATTCAGATCCCCAGAACCCATATAAAAAACGCAGGTGCAGCTACATGCCTGTAATCTCAGCTCTAGAGAGCCCCAGGGACAGACATTAGGAGACTCGTGGGGCTTTATGCATGCATAAATCTAATTGAATCAGCACTCTCCAGATTCAATAATGTGGAGAAGCAACTGAGGGCACTCCCACTTCCTCCTGTCCTCCTTACACACGTGCACATGTGTCTACATACCCATGTGCACAGATAAAAAGAAAAGAAAGAGGGGAATGAAGAAGTAGTAGATGTTTCCTCTATGACCTAGCTGTTTAATCAGCTTTATGAGCACATGCCTTCAGAGTGAGTGGCAGAGCTGTAATCTATCCTTAGGAGGTCTAGAGGAAAGGGAGGGGAAAACAACGAGGCCCTGAGAAAGGGGATGGCCACTGGAAGGGCAAAGCACCCAGCCATGTACGATGTCAGAAAGCGGTAGAGCGAGAAGATTCAGTTTGAAGTGTCAATTTTGCACATCCCATCTCCAATAATGCAAACTAATTAGGGGAGTCTAGGCCAATGATCAAGTGCAAAGGCAAGTGAAATGTCCACAGAGACAGATGTAGATGTGTTCTGGTTGGAAATCACTGGACAGACACCCACACCTTTGCGGTATGATTTCGTGGCAGGTTCTTGGTTGATCCAGGAGGTGAATTCATTGGAATTGCTGGCCCCTTGCCACTGGATCTATAGTGGGATTAAGCCTGGCATAAGAATCAGAAAATTAATTGCAACAATGTGGTTGCCAAAACAAGACCCACATAGTGACGCTACTAGTGACGCCCCATGCCAGCACGGATGGGGGTGGGGGACTCTCACAAGACCCCACCCCTAAGTCTTCACTGTGCTTGGGCAGTTAGTGTCTGCTGAGAGGGGAGAGGCAGTCGTCTTCATGAAGAAGCCCTCTGATAGGATCCCATCCCGGGAGGCCATCCCCAAGCACAAGAGCAAAAAGACCCCAGAGGCTTTATATCTGCAACAATAATAAAGGAGAGGCAATACATTTGAGAGGGAGTTGGGGGCACTAGAAGAATTGGACAGGGAAGATGGAGGGTGCAAATGGTATACGAATGTATGAAATTTTCAAAAACTATTAGAGAAAAAAAAAAAAAAAGAATGGAAACACCTGTGTTTTGGTTCTGATGTTTCATGATCTGCCATGCTCCGATTGAGGATTTCACTTCAGCTCACCAGAACTTTATTGTGGCAGCTCAACACCCAGCACACAGGCTACTGAGAGGAGCATGGGATTGAAAGGATGTGGTAGCACTGCTAACTGCTCTAAGACTTAGAAATTATCTTTATAATTTTAGTGACCTATTTTCCAAACCCAAATTGGACCACATGGTATGAGAGAGGATTTTTGTGTCACTTCCAAAGGCAGGAGGCAGTCTGAAAAATATAATTCAGATGCCAAAATATTGCAATTTTTGGCATCATTTTGATGGTTTGTGAGAACAATGATGAATTATTTGAAATAACGACTGCTCCGTAAAATTTATGTGGTGTGAGCACCATCATTTTGAGAGTTTTTTTTTTTTTTTTCAAAAATTGCGTGGTTTTTGCACATAAGTAGAAGCTCTGTTAGTTCATATAATTCTAAAGCTAGGAGAAACTTTTGCAGAACTCCTATCTTATGCATGTGTGTGTTTTGCATACATGTATGCCTGTGCACCACATGTGTGCTGGTGGGTTGCATACATGTATGCCTGTGTACCACGCGTGTGCCTGGTGCTTTTTGAGGCCAGAAGGCGGCATCTGATTCCCAGGGATTGGAGTCACAGATGGTTGCTAGTTGCTAGGTAAATGTTGGGATTTGAACTTGGATCCTTCGGAGGAACACCAGGACTTTTAACTGCAGAGCCTTTTCTCCAGCCCTCAAGGAATTTTTAAAGGTTTTGTGCCTTAGGTCTTCAGGAAATAAAGGTTTTGAGGTTTGTTAGAAGGTTTGAGGCAGAAGCAGATTTCATGTCCCCTACCCTTAGTACAGCTAGCCCACTCAACATGGAGCATTGTTATTTACAGTTACTCAGAATTTTAACTCTTATCATCTTTGTCCATCCCTCCTTTTAAACAAACAAACAAACAATAAACAAGAAGCAACATAAGAAAGGACATAAGAAACATTCATAAGAAAGATCTTTTAAATTGAAAATTGGCTTTTAAGGAACATATTATAAGAACTTTGAAATGCGAAGCAAGGTACACCCTTAATCCCAGCACTCGGTGACAGAGGCAGGCAGGTCTCTGTGACTTTGAGGTTTGTCTGGCTTACAGAGCGAGGTCCAGGCCAACCAGAACAACATGTAAGACCCTGTTTTGTTTTTGTTTTTGTTTGTTTGTTAGTTTTTTTAAAGCTGAAACAATAGTTATTGGAGTTCTCTTTGTAAAAACGTTGGAATCACATCTAGGCCATAAACACTTCAGTTTACCTCCTCTGGAATGTTAGACAACAGTGATAAAAGCCTATTTCATTTACTTCAGTTTAGCAACATAATGGTATCTAGCATATTACACTCTGTATAGAAACTTAGGCTATTAAATGGTTTGCTCCTTGAGGATATTTGACTTAACAAACTGTGAGTGTGGCTGAGGTTGTAGTCTATCTATTTTTTTAAAAAAGATTTATTTATTTATTATATGTAAGTACACCGTAGCTGTTTTCAGACACTCCAGAAGAGGGCATCAGATCTGATTATGGAAGGTTGAGAGCCACCATGTGGTTGCTGGGACTTGAACTCAGAACCTTCAGAAGAGCAGTCAGTGCTCTTCACTGAGCCATCTCTCCAGCCCTGTAGTCTATCTCCTTTTGGTTTTAGTTTTATTATTTATTTTTTGTGCATAGATATGGGTGCCTGCATATGTTTGCCTCATATGTGTGCGGTACCCACAGGGGTCAGAAGAGGGCATTGGATCTGCTAGATCCGGAGTTACAGACAGTTGTGAGCCACCTTGTGGGTGCTGGGAATTGACTCAGGGTCCTCTCTGAGAAAGCAGCCAGAGCTAACTGCTGAGCCATCTTTCTAGCCCCCACAGTCTATTTCCTACGACTGTATATATTCATTTTCTCCTTTTCAATGTATCCCTCCTTTCTCAAATGGTTTGAGACTTACCACTTGATCTGCTATACGCTTGTTGCTTTGTCCCTGTGCTCAATATAGCAGAACAACATGGCATGTATTTTCATTTTCAGTGACAAGAAAAGGAACATTTTACAGTTATTTCCCTGACATTTATAGTAACTTGAAAATCATGGAATAGATCAGATTCAGACCAACTCTTCCATGACGACTTTCCATCAGAGAACATGAACAAAACAATTTTTTTTTTGTTTTTGTTTAAATGCCCAAATAATATGCTTTTTGTTGTTAATAATCCAGTTGAGGTTTTCAGTTTTCATCTGATGTCTAGAAATTCTGCATCTATTTCTCAGATTGGTTCCGAAGGGATGAATGGATTTGTAGCTGGACTGAGACAAACAAATTTATGTCCTCTGCTGGGACGTTGACACATGAATGATGCACTTGTGGCCTTCGTGTGGCTGCAGAGCTTAGACCCAGTGGGGGAAGTTACATTTATCAAGCAGGGTACCGTAAGCCTCCTAGCCTAGACTGGGAAGGATGCACAAAGCAGATGTAGTAGCCAGGAGTCACTATGCAGGAGATCATCTGTCTTGTTGGCACGATTCTCTTAGAGACTGGAGCAAGCAGCAAGCAGACCTGTAGGATGTCTTGAGCTTGGCTTTTTAATACCGTGGGGAATTGATTTTGACGAAAGGTAAGAATCACCTTTGTGTGCTGAGACACTGTCACTGCTGGGTTAGTGAAAGGATTGGGTGTTAGGGGACATCTCATTAAAGGAATCTCCTTTGATGAAGTGGAGTAGCATTTAGCCCAGTCCTCCATGATGTCTGTCCCTGAAGCCACTTTGCTTATTATTCATAGCAAGCCTATCATCATCATACATTCATGGAAGAATGTCTATTTAATGTGGACATGGGCAGCCATCAGAAAGAATAAATGCCTCACTAAAGTTTGATACGGCTGGCTGTTAGCCACGTGGATGGTGGCACTAAATCAGTCTGGCTAATTTTTTTTTTTTAATTACCAGTGTATTAAACCATCACAAATTGACCCAGTAGGATCTTAGAACTTAAGTGGATGCTAGAGAAAAGAGAAAGTAACATCCTGTGGGTGGCTTGAAATGCCAGGTTTCTTCCTGGGGTTCTGTACTACCTTTTATAAAACCCCTCTGAGATCTGAAGTCACAGAATTTAAGGAAACATGGGACGCATGCTGAGGGTTCCCCCCGCGGGTTTAGCCTTGGAGTTTCATTTAGGTGTATAAATTATATACCCCAGTGGGATTCAGAAATGACATCTTCAGAGAAGACTATGAGATCCTCTGAGCTACAGAGAAGCAAGGACATATGGTATTTCTAGTTCAGAAGGTTCATGGTATCCTGCTCGATAGCTGTCTAAGGCGTAAAGGTCAGGAGCACAAAGAGGCTTCACATTTTTGTTTCTGGATCTAGAATGGATAAATTGCTCTACACAGTTACTTGGAAGATGTCTTTAATCTGTCAACCACACCTACTATTTTCAAACTTTGGTATCCCCCAAAACAGTAACAGCACCTTACATTCATTCACATATTTGTTTATAGTTCATAAAGTAGTTTTTATTCTTAAATTCAGCTGAGTAGTAACCTTCACTTTGTTGGTGGTGACTTTTATGACAGAATGAATTTGTCACTAATAAAATTTATAGAACAAAGTATCCACCAATCTAACAAATACCTTAAAGGGAAAATAGTCAAGAGAGACCCTTGAAGTCTACTCATTTTTTGGTATACACTGGTTGACAATTGAGTTTTTTTTTTTTTTTGGGTCAGGACTCTGTTTTATTGTCAGTAAGAAGCATGTTAAGTAACAGCACTGAATCAGAAAGTAATTCTAACTTAAATTAATTAGAACTACAAAAAGCTCTTTTATTTTTAAAATCCTTTCTTAGATATTTCTTTTTGCACGCTTCCTTTCAATATTCTTGTACCAGTGCAGAACTTGCAGGAGAATATACTAAAGCAAGACTTTCTATGTGTAGGTGAAACCAACAAGTACTTTTTAAATTGTTTTTAAGTTGCGAATGTCTGAAGGCCTGTCACAATTGGAAGAGTCAGTCCGTGATTTAAATGCATCACAGCCCTTGAACATGATTGAAAAGCAAGCAGTCCTCTAGGGGATGTGGGGCCAGCATG
This sequence comes from Montemys delectorum, assembly GCA_019843815.1. Taxonomy (NCBI): domain Eukaryota; kingdom Metazoa; phylum Chordata; class Mammalia; order Rodentia; family Muridae; genus Montemys; species Montemys delectorum. The sequence continues at coordinate 13,358 of JADRCD010211904.1, read as the reverse complement.
AAATGGGATACAGCTCACAGAATTTAATGTGTACGTTCTTTCAAATAGTTATTGATCACAGGGCTAAGCAGCGACTGATGCTTCTCTTTCAGAACTTTGCAGAAAACACCATGAATGAACTCCTTGGCTGGTATGGCTATGATAAAGTTGAATTAAAAGATGGCGAAGACATTGAATTCAGAAGCTACACTACTGATGGAGAGAGCCGGCAACACATTTCTGTTCTCAAAGGTAAAGACGTCTGAAGGCTCTTTGCTCGTGCAAAGAGCAACGGACCTTCTCCGCCTGCCAGAAATGAATTGTTGTAGGTCTCCCTGTGTTATCCACACAACTAGTTTAAGCCCATCATGCTGTGGGTGGTGACCTCATATGATATTGAGTAACAAAAGTGGGAGTTGTGCAAACTTTGGCAACAGTAAATGCTTTGGGAAGATACAGTGGCCCCCAGATTAATTGCAGATCAATGTGTAACGCATCAGAGGCATTTTTGGCAGTGTGTGCATGTGATGGATCATGCGACTTCACTGCAGTCTTGAATCTGAACATGCAATATGAGCGTTTTGCCCTGTGTGGATTGTCATACTGTACAGTGCCTGCAAATGCCTCCTGAAACAGCTTAGCTTCCATTCAAGACTATTATATAAGTAGCAGTGTTCTTAACATACATACAGATTTCTCGGCTTAAAGAAGTGTAATTGCTTAATTATAGAAAGCAAAGACTTAATATTTTCTAATGTCATTCCTTAGTACGCAAGTAGAATATCTGACTTTTTAAAAGTGTCATTTGAGTAGCTGACTTGAACTACATTTTTTTTTTTTTTGGACACAAAAATCAGTAAATGGAGTTTTGGATTGGGATTAGGACAAGATTTCCAATAATTTATGAAATAACTTTAAACATACTCCTGCCATTTTATTGTATGTATTCTGCATAGCGGTATTCCCAGGACTGACTATAAGTCAAAATATAGATCAACATTGAGGGTGCTGGAGAAATGGCTCAGTGGTTAAGAACACTGACTGTTCTTCTGAAGGTCCTGAGTTCAAATCCCAGCAACCACATGGTGGCTCACAACCATCCATAAAGAGATCTGATGTACTTACACATAATAAATAAATACATCTTTAAAAACAACAACAACAACAATAACAACAACAAAACATTGAGAAATATTGAAGGCTGGTGAGATGGCTCAGCAAGTAAGAGCACTGACTGTCCTGAGTTCAAATCCCAGCAACCACATGGTGGCTCACAACCATCTGTAATGAGATCTGATGCCCTCTTCTGGTGTGTCTAAAGACAGCTACAGTATACTTACATATAATAATAAATAAAAACCTTTGGGCTGGAGAGAGCAGGCTGGAGCAAGCAGGGCCAGAGAGAACAGAGGTCCTGAGTTCAATTCCCAGCAGCCACATGGTGGCTCACAACCATCTGTACAGCTACAATGTACTCCTATACATAAAATAAATAAATCTTTTTAAAAAAGAAATAAATATTGAAGATATTCTACCACACACACTATCAGATATTCAGCGGAGATCTACTTCCCTCTGTGTAATTTTGCAAGTTCATCCATCTCGGTAACATACAGATAGACTCGCCTTCATCTTTAATACAGGGCAAGCATAATTATAATGGAATTGGCTCTTTAGGTTCTTTTGTTTATGAGATGTCATCAGCAAATGTCTGATGTGTACACGTAATTTATATACCTATACCCCTAGTGTTGTGTAGAAATTGCTGGAGTGCAAGGGGTTGGGAGTGGGAAGGGTCTCAGGGCCTCTTTAAATGTTTTATCGTTGTGCATTCCTGTTAACAGAGTGCCACAGAACACCAGAGCTCAACAGAAAACAAAAATAGACACTGCTCTGTCTCCTTCCAGCAATGGGAAAACCATGCCAGGGCCAAGGACCTTAACTCTGTGGTCCCGCTACAAGTTCAGGGAAACAGTATTTGCTGACTCTGAGTTCTCTGTCCGTTTGATGCCCTGTCAGGGCTGGGCCCCCTGTGCAGTGAAATGCTGGGTCTGTATGGTCGGATAGCAGGAGGGGGTTCGTGGTTCTCTTGGGAACCCAATTTCCTTATGTTTGGATGGGTTCTAAAAGGAAGTCTTGTTTTCCTTTTGTGTGTCAGGTTTTCTGTCTTTCTCTGCTCCACGCTCTCACAGAAGGGAAGAAGAGCAGACCAAATTGTAGATGATCAGATCAAAGTCCAGCTAGAGAGCGGAGACTGCAGAGGCAGGGCTGAGCAGATCCATGCTGACTCTGAGTGAACAGCAGTACCTGAGCGGGGAGCCCGTGTGACTCCAGAATGAGTAAACCTAAATTTGGAGTGAGAGTCTGCTCATAGATACAAGAGGAGGGCTATGGGAAGGAGTTTTAGTAAAATGTGGGTACGGCCGACCGGTCCTTATCACTGCCCGCCGGCTCCGTGTTTTTGTGTATCCAAACCCTTCGGCACAATATCTGTTCAAGCATTTCGTTGCCAGTCTTGAGGAGAGAGCTTTTTTTTCTTAATGTGCCAGAATGTTACAGAATGTAAATGAGCCGTCCTGCAGGCATGCAGAATTGAATGTACATGACGCATTTTATGTTAAGCTTGCTATGAAATTGTACACATCACACTATGAAGATAGTATCATCAATTTCACTGTAAATGAAAAAATGCAAGTCCTGAGCTTATAGTATAAGAACTAATAGCCTTAGTAATGTTTCACCTGGGTGATCCGCTTTGCCTCTGGGAACATGGAAAGAGTCCCGTGCTTCTCTCACGGCTGGGATTCTGCGTGTGTGTGTGTGTGTGTGTGTGTGTGTGTGTGTGTGTGCATGTGTATGATAGAGGATATAAAATAAACTATGTTTTAAATATGATTTCCACTTTTGTTCGTTTTTAACAATATTAATATTGTTACCAATCATTAATAAATATTATTAATATTAATATTACCAATACCCAGTGCAACAATAGCTTTTCTAAGCATTGGTTTATTTGATCATACCGTGGCTTAGATTTAGAAAACGGTGGCCATAGTTGCCATTCTGGGCATTTTAGGCTTTCTCCCATAGCCAGAATGCGATGCTTGCTTTATATCACTACGTACCGGAAAATGTTAAGTGCCTCTCAATTTTCTATGGGGTTTCATGGTGCTAAAATATGGTGCCCATGATTCACCTGGGATATCAGCTATCACAGTGGAGCATAGTATAAAGGAAAGCCCATTGGAAAGTGTCGATAGCCAAACTCTACGGCTTTGGGAAGGAGCATAGAGGTCTGGGAAATGGCTTACAGGCTTGAAAGGAAGATTCCGGTCTGTCACATAACCAACGTGCTAGAAGAAATAAGGGAAGATTTAAGTGTAATAAATAAGTTCTTGGTTATATTGGGTGATTTTTTTTTCTCTTACAGAAAATTCTTTGCCAAAACCAAAATTACCGGAGGACAGTGTTATTTCGTCTTACAATATGAGCACGGGCTACTCAGGCCTTGCCACTGGGAATGGACTCAGTGACTCACCTGCAGGGTCAAAGGACCATGGCAATGTGCCTATTATTGTCCCTTTAATCCCACCACCTTTTATAAAGCCGCCAGCAGGTAAGCATGCCTGGGATTGCCATCCGCAATCCTCTGACAATTGTCACTGTCTTAAGATAAAATAGTAAAGGCTCAACTTAAATAGAGATGTTTGAGGGATGTTATAGGTAAGTGTTAGTACACTATGCATATTGCTTAGAGTGTTATTGATATTCTCTGAAAAATTCCCTTATTCACTCCTGCTTGGGCTGTAGCATTCCACTGACTCCAAACCTTTTGAGTCCAAACCAGACTGGGAAAAAGGTAGTTTCCTTTTCCAAAAGTCACCTACTCTGTATCTTTTGTCTTAAGAACAAAATAAATACAACGACTAGTTAACAACAAAGTACACATGATCAAATGGGATGGTGCAGAAGGAGGACCTGGTCTTTGGGGCGTTTTCTGAGGAAAGGGACACTTTTACAAAAGACATATGGCAGTCACAGTCCTGAGCATGCCTGCCTTAAATGCATTGAAGAAACAAGTTATATTACGCATTGTCTCTACAGAATTCTTCTTAATTCCTGGAAAGCTGTCTCCAAGCACCTACAAGGAGAAGAATCTGAGTTTCACTTGCATAAAAATGTAACCGGTTGCTTTATATTTCCAGACAATGAGATGACCCTGAATTAGACCTTAGTGGCAGGGAGCAAGGCTTGAGGTGGTCATTGTAGCTAACAGATGTAGGTTCAGGCGAAGAGAGCCTGCCAATAAAACTCTGTCTGGCTTGCCTCGAAATGTGGGGATTATGCTAGAACGCTCTGGTTTTATTCTTATTTTTATGTGTATGGAATTGAACATTGACAGGCACTGCGTTAGAACAGCAATATTTATACCAACACTAACCCTGTGTTTATATTTGAGAGGAGAGACGTTTGTGTTTCTGTAGCAGTGAGGGCACTTTCAGGTACAAATGCCTCAAGTTTGTGTTACACATGTATTTTAGACATTGTCCTAAGCTTTTCCTTCATGGTTTTGGCCACGTTCTCTTATTGGCCTATTATAGTTTAACAAATAAAACTGACCTACCATGAGGAGGTCATTTAAGATATTATTAAATTAAACTTGTAATCAAAATCATTGTTAGTACTAATTACTAATATAATTAGTGTATCATAGAATATTTCCCTTATTAGTGATCCGATTTTCCTCCGGTTGATGGCTTGATGACACAGAGGGGACCCCTGTTTATCTCCCAAAGACATATTTTGCGTAAACCAGTTGGTGAGGAAAAGGGTAGGTAACTTCCTAACTGTAGAGTTCCCAACAGGACACATGTTCTGCAGCTTAGCCTAGGGCTCCTGCTGAGTGCAGTTGAGTTTGATTAAGTGGTGGGAACACACAGACTTCAGATGGAGAAGCCTGGTTTAACTCTTCTCTGGTCACTCACCAGCTCTCTGAAAGGAAGCCAGTTCTGCCAGCTCCATTCCTTTCAGGTTCCTCATTTTTTTTTCCATTAATTTATTTGTTTATTCACTTTACAACCCAGTCATAGCCCCCTCCTTCCAGTCTCCCACCCCATAGCTCCTTTCCTTGCCCTCCTCCCCTTCTTCTCTGAGAAGGGGGAGGCCCCCCTGGGTACCAACCCACCCTGGCACCTCAAGTCACTGCAGGACTTGGCACATTATTTCCCACGGAGGCCAGACAAGGCAGCCCAGTTAGGGGAACAGGATCCACAGGCAGGCAACAGAGGCAGGGTAAGCCCCTGCTCCAGTTGTTGGGGGAATCTGCATGAAGACCAAGGTGCACTTCTGATATGTATGTGTGGGGTGGGTGTGGGTGTGGCAATGGAGGTACGGGGGAACCCTAGGGCCAGTCTGTGTGTGTTCTTTGGTTGGTGGTTCAGTTTCTGGGAGACCCTCAAGAATCGAGGAACCTGGAGTGGATAGGGACTCCATAAGAGATCTGGACCCTTGGGTGCTCCCAGTTCCTCATTTATAGAATGGGCTTATAGTCCTACCTCATGGGGTAGTTGCAGAGATGAAAAAATGTACACTTAGTGCCCGGACAGCTAGGGCATGAAAATTAGCATACAGCATATCTTTATTCCCCCCCCTACACCTCCCCTCCCCCCTTTTCCTAATTCTGCACTAGAGTCTTTGTGCACGTAATTCGTGCACAGAAAGGTGTGCACCCAAATGCAAATACATGGCTAACTTTGAGTAGAGAAAACAGCTTGAGGAATCAGTATAGCTGAGGCTGGCTAGGCGCTAGGGAGGCCGGAGAACCTGCCCCGGAGTTTCCTGTGGAGCTAGCCACGTGGAATCCAAGCACACAGCTTCTATTTAACTCTAATGCCACACCAGATCAGGAAATAAATATGCAAAAGGGTAGAGGCCAAAAATTGAGCCTTGGAAGTCTGAGCTGGAGGAACGCTGAGGAATTAGAAGCCAGAGTAACCAAACACCAGTGGTTTTATGCTGTCTGCTGTGGAACTCCAAGGCACTCATCTGTGGAAAACAGAGTGTAGGGAAGGACATCATTACTTTTCTGTGTGTGCTCTAACCCTTGGCCCTGTCTGTTACCATGTGACCGGATCCAAGAATATTCTCTGCCTTCTAGGTCTTCCCCAGGCAGAGAGACAGCCCTGGATTCCATAGCTAGGGCCGGGTCAGTAAACGTTTCCTGCGAAGAGATGGATGGTACTGTAGACTTCCTGAGCCAGAGTATCTATCACAGCTACCTAGCACATCGCTGTGTAGCAGGAACACATCCTTAGTTGGTGCATGCATCAATGAGTGTGGCTGTGTCTCGATAAAACCCTATTTACTGAACAATGAAAATTAAAATAGGTGAGCAGGATAGGGCTTTGTCCAGGGACTACAGTCTGCTGAATCCTGTGCTAGGCGGGATAAGATCAATTGTTATGGCAGCAGCCAGGGGAGCAGGACTTCAGAGTCAGGTTGTGGGTGTGACTGGTGTCCAGCACAGTACTGGAGGTGGTGGCAAAGCAGGGGAAGCAGTGGGTTCCTGGACTTATAAAATGATCTATTCTAGTATTTGTTGAATGGATTTTTTTTCTTTAAAATTTGGTGTGGTGTGTGTGTGTGTATGTGTGTTTGCGCACACACACACTCATGGGCTTGTATGTTTCTGTGTGTGTGTATGCATATGAGTGTATGTATGTGGATATGTGTGTGTGCATGCATGTTTCTGTGTGTGTATGTACACCAGCGTGTGTGAGGTGTGCGTGTGTGTGTGTGTGTGTGTGTGTGCACGTGCGCAATGCATGTGCATGTTTGCACACTCACACACATGTTCATGCATGCTTCTCTGTGTGTGTATGCACATGAGTGTATATGTGTGTGCGTATGTTCCCTTGTGTATATGTGTACCGGTGTGTGTGTGTGTGTGTGTGTGTGTGTGTGTGTGTGTGTTCATGTGCAGGGGAAGGCCAGAGGTTTCTATTTGGTGTCTTCTTCAGTTGCTCTACATCCTTTTTTCTTTCTCTTTTTGAGACAGTGGTCTCTCATTGAGCCTGGTAATCACTGGTTGGCTAGCCTGGCTGGGCCAGGGAGCTCTGGAGATCCAGCCATCTTTCCTCCACGTCCCCATACCCAGCTCGGAGGTTACAGGTCCACGCCACTCTGCCTCGCTCGCTTTTATGCTGAGGCTCTATCTAGACGCAGGGCCTCATCCTGTACACTAGGCCTCCGATCCACGGAACCGCGCCCTCCACCCTTTCCCTCAGATGAGAATATTAAAATTTATTTTTAGTTTTTAATTACACGCGTGCCTGTGTAGAGGAATGTGTGTGCAGACAAGGAGTCCAGAAGGGTGTATCAGATCTCCTGGAGCTAGAGTTACAGGCAGTTTTGGGTCTCTTGATGTGGTGTTGGGGATTGAACCTACGTCTTCTGGCAGAGCAGTAGGTACTCTTAACTTCTGAGCCATACCTCCAGCCCATAATAGCTGTGTTTTAAAAATTATTATTATTGTTATTACTATTATTATTTATTTATTATTATTATTTTATCATTATTATTTTGAGATAGCCCTAGAAGTTACTACATAGACCATAGACCAGACTGGACTCAAGTTCCTAGAGCTCTTCCCTGTCTCTGCCTCCTGAGTGCTAGGATTAAGACACCACTAACCCCTCCTAATCAGCCCTAGATAACATAGATTGGATTGTAGTAGGCAGATGTTCACCTCTTAGGATAGAGATACCAAGAATTATATGTGTACTTTGAATGGCTTGTGTTCATTAGCATTCGAATTCCTGCTTATTGCAAGCTGGCTGTGTCAGAATGTGATGCCTTGGTATTATTATGATTAAATTAACTGCACTGAATCCTTTTTAGTTTGTCAAATTTGTTTACATTCTTTTCTTAAAACATATGTATTGCTATTAACTATTGTTTTGTTTTGTTATGAGACTGGCTTTCACTGTGTAGCTCTGGCTGGACTCAGGATGGCCTGGAGCTCGCAGAGATCCACCGGTCTCTACTTACAAGTGCTGGGATTAAAGGGGTGCGTCATCATGTTCATTGTCAGTATATGGGATGTGTGCGTATGTGTGTGTGGTGTGTATGTATGTATGTGTGTGTGTATATGTATGTGTGTGTGATGTGTATATATGTGTGGTGTGTGTGATGTGTGTGGTGTATATGTATGTATGTATGGTATGTGCATGTGTGTGCAGTGTGTGATGTGTGTGGTGTATATGTATGTATGTATGTATGGTATGTGCATGTGTGTGCAGTGTGTATGTATGTGTGTGTGGTGTGTTGATATGTGTGTGTAGTGTGTGTGTGTATGTATGTGTGTGTGCTATGTGTAATGTGTATGTGGTATATGTATGTATGTATGTATGGTATGTGTATGTGTATGTGGTATGTAAGTATGTGTGTGGTATGTTGATATGAGTGTGTGGTGTATGTATATGTATGTGTGGGATGTGTACATGTGTGTGTTGTCTATATATGTGTATATGGTATGTGTATGTGGTATGTATGTATGTGCATGTGGTGTGTATGTGTACATGTGGTGTGTATGTATGTGTGTATGGTATGTATGTGTGTATATGGTACGTATGTATATGTGTGTGGTGTATATGTATGTGTGTATGATATGTGTATGGTGTGTGTGTGTGCATGCATGTATGTGTATATATGTATTTATGTATCTGTGTGTGTATGTGTGTGTGTGTGTGTGTGTGTAAGAGCATGTGCAGTGATAATGGATAGGAGGATGTCTTCGTAGAGCTGCTCTTCTCCTTCCACCTGTATGAATTTTGGGCTCAAACTTAGGCCACCATCCTGCAGCCAACGCTTCACCTGCTGAGCCATCTCGCTGGTCTTCAATCACGTTCTTTTATTTAATTCAGTTTTAGGGTAGCTGAGCAATAGCATGTTGGGTGTCATTAAGTATATAAAGTTCAAGCAGGTGAAGTAGCCTCCTTGACCATGTGTCTTCTAAGTACTCAGGATTCTTCAGACTCCGAACCCCACATCCTTCCTTTTTCATATAAAATGGCCATTTCATTCCAAGCTGTATCAGAATAGTAATGCTTATTAACTTGCAGTGCCAGGAGACACAGCGTTCATCTCCTTGCGAGTTTATTCTAAAAGTCTCCGCCTTTGGGGAAGACTTGATTTACCTCCCTAGCCTGGAGAATCTGTGGGTCTCTGAATCTGAACAGTGTCCTAGCTCGGCTCTCAGGGGCTGCCATCCCGGGCACTTGCGTCTCTTCGGGGTCTTAGAGGCCCTGCCTGGGCAGGCACTGGTTCCCAGCAGTTTCATGAGCTAGGGCAGACTCTGGATCCCATTCACATCTTGGCAGCCAATGAGCCCAGTGGAATGCTCCTGACTGGGAACACAGAGGTACCACATTCGCTTGGATTTCCACTCCCTTTGCACAGCTGCGTACAAGAAGCAGGGGTGAGCTCACTTCTGGGCCCAGGGAGCTGCTTTGCTGGTCCTGCCCCACCCCCTTCTTTTCTCTGGAGAAGGGAGCTAGCTCCCTGTGTTTCCATGATTACCTCGGCATTGACCCGGCTTTGGCCTCACATGCTTGTGTCCGTTTTCCATGGCTAAGCTGCCCCTCCCCCTTGGAGACAGCTTCTGGCCCTGGGTGTAGCATTTGTGACATCACAGGCGTTACTATGGCAACAGACTTGTTATAAACACAGGCTAATAGCCCTGCTTTTGCTTTTCTTTATTCCCCCATGCCGTGAAGGGAATCACCGAGATCCTTAAATAATAATCACAGACTTTTGCTGCAGAGTCTAGGAGGTGAGCAGAGAGAGGCTGCAGTGTAGCCGTTCACAACGCTGTTATAACAATATTAGAAAATATTAAAGAGAACCAGCCAGTTCTTCTTATACTGATACGTCTTTATCCGTTTAATCTGAGCAAATTCACAAACCTCCGAGGCTAATTTTTGAAATCACACCATGAGCACAGTCTAAACTGGCAATACACATACACATATACAACATCACATACATACACACGCATACACATATGCATAAACATACACATGATGTATATATTAGCAAGACATCTGAAGTATTACTCAGGTTAATTGCGTTATCACCTTGGTGCAGTTCTCATACTAGAAACTTTAGCACAGGCTCAATCCTAGTGAGATTTCATTCAGGGAAGGCTCTGGCAACCGAGCAGAAAGACTATACAGCAATTCTCCACTGCGTCCCCACAACCCCCAGTTTGAGAACAGAAGCAAGGCATTGGGGATGGGTTTTTGAATAAAAACTGTTTGCTAAGTAAGACCTTATAACCGCCCCCCCCACACACACACACACGTCTAAGCCACTGGCCAGACGTTAGTCTCTTGGAATTGCTGAGCAGGCTTAGGTCTGTCGGTTGGCCTTATTCAGAGATAGGTGGTTCAGCTGGGACCACATCTAGGGCCTGTTTTTGTCTGGGCCTTGCTTCATGATAATATTTTACTCACAAGAATTTAAAAAAAAAAAAAATCAGAGCCACCAGTGGCATGATTACTTGGTTCACCAGGAGATTTTGGTAGCAAAAATCTCACTGTGTTAGGAAACTCCACGTGTGAGGGAGTACTGACGGGCCTCCCCAGAGGCTCACAAGTTCTCTCGTCTGAATCCAGAATTCCTGTAAATCCCCGAATGCTTTAAAATAGAATGAAATGTGAAAGAAAAAAAAAAAAAGAGATACGCTTCTCTGATGCATTTATGTGGCCATTTTGAATGGAATGCCTTCTACCTCAGATGACACGTGTCTTGATTCTTATTTCCCGCCATGCTCCCAAGGGGGGGGGGTGTAAAATGTAGATCCGTCTACACAGCACACGCAGGTTTGTGTGGAGGAGGCTGGGATCAATCTCCTAAGACCAGCTTGATTTTCTGTACTCAGACACATCTTGCCTTTCTCTGAAAACAATGACCATTTCCTGTCCCCCAGGGTGGTTCCCATCCAGTGAGCGTTCTCAATTTGTGCTCAGGCAAAGTCATGGAAATGTGATATATTTTTTTAGGGCAAATCTTGAAATTCCTAAGTGGTTTTAAGAACTGGGATCCAAGGAACGGTTAGCTTAGCTGAGAATGTGAAACCCCATGTGATCTCTAAGCTCTATGGATATAGTTGAGGAACCCACAGTTAATAAGCATGTTACTTTCTGGCTCTTACAATTCTTACATGGACTTATTTTATCCAGAAAAGTGGGAATCAGAATGTGGTTTGCATTATGGTCATTATTTATTTTATCTGTTATTCAATAGTCTTGGGGCCTGCATGTGAGTGGTGTATTCCAAATAACCATTAAGAAAACAGGATTTAGTAAAATATGCATTGGCATTTATTTATTTGTCCAACTCGAAATATGATTATTAAATAAAATTACCTAGAGTTAATGGGATTTAGATGACTTACTATTTATGTACTAGATATATTTATCGAGAGAGACGGGGAAGGGGGGAGAGAGAGAGAGAGAGAGAGAGAGAGAGAGTTAACTGAAATCTTGGATTTTCAAGTAACTTAGGATGAGCCAGGAGGAATACCAGTGAGAGGCAGCAGCTAATAACACAACATCATCTCGTCACAGTTCATACTCTTGAACAGCTATTATGGGCCGAGATAACAGATGACGTCACTTAAACTCTTCTCCAGTGACTATAAAGGCGCTGCCATTAAAATTGTTTTACAAACAAGGAAACCGAGACATAGCAGCTAGGCGGAGGTCACATGGGTAGTGCTGGTGGAGTTGATATTTGAACCTGCGTATTATGTTTCCTGCGCTCACACCCACGGACGTATCCGAACACTATGCCAATCTTCCAGTTGGTATTAGCTACTTATCTTGTTGCTGTGACCAAATATCAGAGAAGTAGGCTTAAGAGACTTATTTTAGCCCATAGTACAACCCAGCATGGTGGGGACGTCCTGGCCGAAGTCAGGAAATGGAGAGTGGCCAATACACAGCTTTCTTGTGCAGCCTTAGCCCACGAAATGTTGCTGCTCAGTCAGAGCGCACCTTCCACTTTGGTTGACTTAATCTAGTAACTCCTCACAGGTATGTCCCCAAAACCTGACTCCTAGATGATTTTAGATTCCGTCAAGGTCACAGTCAGTCAGTATCCATTGCTATTTATAGAATGCTGCTTATGTTGTAGCTGACAATCTGGATCTTACACTGCAATCCCCGGTGACCAGGAACTTAGATTACGCTGGTGTATAAGGAAACCGTGTCACCGAGGCCAGGTGTTGTAGTAGTGCACGCCTGTAATCCCAGCGCCTGGGAGGTGGACGTAAGAACATCTGGAGTTCAAGTCCAGCCTCAGCTACATAGCGAGTTTAAGGCCAGCCTAGGCTACATAAGATCCTGTCTTAAAAAAAAAAATCTAGAAACCATGCCAGATGAGCCAAAACAACAACAAACAAACAAGCAAACCTAATATCATTCCAGCTTGACTTTGAATGTGTGGTGTCATTTTCCTGGGGTTGTAGTGTATTTGGTGGGAGGGAAAATGCTCTGAAAGCCATTCGTGTATAAGAGCAGAAGATCTCGTAGCAGACTGTCAAGGCCTGACCATTGTACAATCAATTGTCCTGAAATGGGGCTAAGGCAGAGTTCCATGAATTTCAACATGGCTGGAAAACCCACCACCACCACAGGAAGCCTGAAAGTCCTGGCTTCTATGATACAGTGCCTGGGTTATCTCCGTTATCTTTTATATTGTTCATGAGACAGGCTCTCACATCGCTGCCCAGGCTGGCCCAGCTCGCTGTGTAGTTCTGGTTGAACCACACTCAGAGCAATTTTCTTGCTTCAGTCTACCAGTCCCGGGAATACACGTGTGAGTTGCCACGCCCAGCTCTTTATGCAACCCAGAGTTCTTGAAAAGAGATGTAAGGTAGATTCTAGTGGTTATCCCTACTTCCAGAAGGGATGGGTAATCTTCAGGGCAGCGTGATGCAGTAGACAGACTGTTGGAGGACATGAATTGTTGACACCAGCTCTGCCATTTATTGCCTACATAATACTAGATAGGTCACTCAGTCCCCCTGATCAGATTCCCTCATCACACAATCAAGTGGTCAGTCACCTAATGACTAAATTCCCTATATTTGTAAAATCTTATCATCTCAGTCAGATTCCCAAACCACAGAAAGGTGGAAAGAGAAAACTATCTTCAAAAAGTTGTCCTGGGAACTCTACGCTCTCAATGTGGAACCTACACTTGTGCACACACCCATACACACACCCATACACACACCCACACACACCCATACACACACACCCATACACACACACATATACACCCATACACACACACATACACACACATACACC
>JADRCD010211903.1:0-22371 GCA_019843815.1 Montemys delectorum | reverse complement strand
GACAACTGCTGAATCAATGTTCTATTTTCTGAATAGGACATAATGAGACTAGTGAACAATTGGCATTAGGAACCAATAAACATAAGTAACAGGCTTCTTATCTTCTGGGTCAGAACCCTGAGATATTAATATGAACAATTTTATTTATTTGTATTTTACTTCTTAGTGACCCAAGTTAAAGACCCAGAGATGATCTTTAGCGTACACAGTTTGTCAGTGGAGGAAAACACAACACCATCTCTGATGTTACTCGAGAAAGAGGCTCAGGACTTATTCTCCAGCTTCAAGATCTCACCAAAGTCACTTGTTACAGTGGGGTCATCCTAGAACTAAAGAATGGACTAGCAAGGAATTTTCTTCTTTCCCTCTAGAACTACAGTTTAGTTGTGGTTGGTGTCAGTTTATGCTCAAATTGATTTTGCCCTTAAGAATTTTAAGGATCCACAGATATGTAGGATGAGTGGCCACTGCTATTAAAACTAGTATAATAAAACTTAGGGCTTCTATGATTGAAGGCTAGTTGACTCCTCCTGGGAGTCAAGCTACTTATAGTTGAAAGGAGCATAGTCAAATAAAGAAAAAAATTAAATAAGGTAAATTATTGTTATATATTTGAGAGTCTTTAAAGACTTTGTTTTTCAGATGTTAGCTTAGTGGTATCTTGCTGTAAAAACTGTTCTGTAGCAGAAATCAAATATGTCTTATATAAATAGTATATGATCCTTTTGAATGATATCCAAGGAAATATTATATAGAAAACTACCGAATTAGAAGCTTAGGATAATTAATTAAGGATACACAGCTTGTGTGCAAAAATCATACTACCCTCAGCTTTTAATGTTCCCATGAGGAAAAGAGTATTTTAAGTGTTCTCTTTGAATTAATCTTAGAAGTTTCCATTTGGAAATTCTTTCCCAACACAGGATAGGAGTAATAAAAGTATAGAACCTTAGAATGAGAAGGAGGAAAGAATCAAAATTTTCTCAACAGCTCATTCAGGTACAGCTGAAGTAAGGGATGTTGGAGAAGTGACACCCCACCCTGCCCTCTGCTGAGAGCAGGATGTAGTCTACTGTGATAGTTCTTGGAGAATAACTATTTCATCTGGTCCCCGAGTTATCTTGATATCCCAACTCTTTCTATTTATTATATAAATGGTGTCATCTCTCTGATTTGACTGCTTTTAACAAATTTCCTTATCTCCTTTTCCTAGGTATCACAAAATGAAAGATTTTGAGATTCTTAGCTTTTATATAGTCTCATCCTCTCATATTCTGAGAATGAACAGATTTGAAATTATAAAGGCTTTGTCACTATCTCAACTACAGATACTGCTTGCTTGAAAGGGTGTGATTTCCTTATTAGACCAAACCTCTCAGAAAATGTATTACTACTAAGTATTTAATAAGTACTTAACACAATACATATTTATTTTAATTTGAAAATTTGAGAGAAGTCAATTATGTATAGATGTAACTTAAAGAAGAAACTGAAAGGTTCGTTTAAAGTTGAAACAAGAGTCTTATAGTTAGTAGCAATGTTTTTAAGGTAGTTTGTTTTTTTTTTTTTTTTTATGAGAAAACACACCGAAAATTTGCCTTAAACAAGAAAAACACATACTTCGTCATTGCTTGTCACGTTTCCACACCCACTTATGCCTGGCTTTCTGGTCCCATCTGGACAGATGGCAGTGATGTTAAAATGGACACCATATACCTGATTTTCCAGCTGTACTTTTACTTCCGAGATGAGTTTCTGCAGAGACATTGATTTTTAATTACACTGCAGTAGTTTCTAGTATAAGTGGCAAAGCAGACTCATAATCATTATGTCATCCAAGATTTAATATTTAACTTAAATCAAAGTCTATATCTGGAAAAATGAATAAAATGGTAGTTCCTCATAACAGCCCAATTATATTTAAAACATAAGAAATACTAAATGATCAGCTGTGTTTAAATAGTTTGATTTTTCCACATATCTATGATTACAAATTTTAATCCCTATAGAAATACCTCTCTTATTCAGTGTGGCAAGGATAATCTTTCAAAGTCATACTGACAATATTTAATGATGAAGTTTAAAGAAACATTCTGACAGTTTACAGCAGGAAACATGGTTTTGGCAAAAATGAAACTTGAATTTCAAATGCTTTTGACTATCATGAAAAGTTAGTGTTTTATAAATACAAAGTTGAAACAGTTTTGTGGGGGTGGCATTTCTAAGCCGTGGCTATGCATAGAAACCACTAGCAAAACACTGTTGTACAAGGTTCTCTAAGAAGGGCTTAGGGTTTTTATTGTCTCTGTGCTTGCCTGCATCCATAATGTTTGTTCCTAGTTTTAATTCTAAAGCAGGGCTTCATATAGGGTACAGAACCATAAATTCATTTACACAATCATTCATAGGCTCACTCAGTAAACATCTACTGCTTGATGTCAAGTATTGGGCACACACTAAGGCCTTCCATCACAATCTTACAGTTCCAAAGGATCCAGATACTTTAACTATATCTTTTAGATATGTGTGCATTTGGTGATATAAATCTGAGCCTTGCACATGCAAAAATCCCAAATTTAAACTTGTAAAGAAAAATAACAGAGATGTGAAATATGCAGCTATGAAAGGAGAATGGGTTGTGCCCTGCAGAGGAAAAGACTTAGAGAAACTTCTAATGTTTTAGTTAAAGTAATTTTACTCCTTCAACAATATCTTTCATAAGGAGATAGGTATTCACTGATGAATAATTGATCATGAAATTCTGATAGCATGTCCTCAAAAGATGCTTTCCTCAAGTTCATGAATATTATTTGAGTAGGTGAGACTACACACAAACACACACACACACACACACACACACACACACACGCACGCACGCACGCACGCACGCACGCACGCACTTACTTACTTACTTACTTTTCTCCACAAGAGTTCATATACTGCAATAACAAGTAATTCTGGCAAACTAGGAGAACCTTACAATGGTGTAAACTAATTTGGATATGTATTGGTTTCTTTGGTCAGTACACATCGTCTCCCATAGCAGCACATTAGCCATCCTTGCTGTTCCTCTAAGTCCTCAAACCACTTGGGTCAGTGTCTTTGAAGTATTGTGTGAAGAAAAATTTTCTATCCTTTGCTTTGCAAATCAAAGTTCCGGTGAACTGTTAAACTTTGTCTTTCCTATCTGAGAGGTGCTAGGACAAATACTTTTCATGTCTAAGAGTTGTTGGGAAAGACCCCATTTTTTTCTGGATGTATAATACTTCAATGAATTATGAACTGCTTCTGTAGGGATTTTAATAATACAATTCTAAAATAATTTTGCAGACATACACACATAAAAATAATAATAATTGAATCTCAAGGAGATTAGAGTTAGATTAGCCAAAACAAGTTTTTGTTAAGTTCACTATTATTCTTCTACTGCAAGGTTACATGGAACCACAGTAGGCAAACATAGTCACATATCTGCCCAAGGCAAAGAACATAAGGCCAAAAAGTGTTGTTTGCTTTTACTGTTTAAGACAAAGTCTCACTCATAGCTTACTGTCTCACTTTTTTTTTTTAAACACAAAGGTTTTTAAAAAGCTAGATGTGATGGTACATGCTTATAATTCCAGGATTCAGGAGGAGGCTAAAGCAGCAGTATCAATAGAATAGAAGCCAATTTATATACTTCACATTAATAAAATGGATACACTGTAGTAATTAAAAGGACTAATTGCACAAACTCCTTTTTCATTTGGATGACTCTTAACAAACTATGGCTACAAATAAAGAACGAGTATGTTTTGCTTTTCTTGATATAAAAATCCATGAATCTAACATTTAAAAAAAAAACACATATGAATGTTTTGCCTGCATGTATGTAAGTAAGTGCAGTGTTGATATAGGCTAGAAAGGGGTGATGACAGATTTCTTGGAACTATAGTTAGACATGGTTCTGATCCACCATGTGGGTGCTGGGAAGTGAACCTTCATCCTCTTGAAGAACAGCAAGTACTCTTAGCTATTGAGCTGTCTCTCCAGCCTTAGGACCTAAGATTTTTATGGTAGTAAAAGATTTAATTTAAGATATTTGTGTTCATTTCATTCTCTGTAGTTTTCAGACAATAAAAAGTTCTCTGCAGAACAAATCTAGCAAGATTTATTTTCTTTAAAGGAGGATACATTTAAACAATTTCTTTATTTTTTGCCCTATGTCTGTTTCTGACCTTCTTCTTTGAACCCGAGTTGCAAGCAGGTGCTGTTTGAAGACAGTTAACAAAGCTGCCTGAGGAGTTCACAGCTCTGTGATTCAAGCAACACTAATTCTAAATGTCAGGCAAGCAGGTAGGCAGAAAAATCTGGAGGAGCCAGGCCTTATACCTGGCCAATAATAAGTCCATGGAGAATAAAGCACAGTTTTTAACACCTGTTTAAAAAAATCAGAGGATGAAAGATGAATGGGCTGTACAGCTGGAAGCAGCTGATGCATTAGAGTAGCACCTGGAATTTCATCCTGCTGCCTCTGTTTATTAGCTGTGTGGACTGTGGTTAATTCACTTACTTTTCTGTTCCTAAATATACAATTGGACTACTAATTGCTGCCCGATGGAGCAGGTGTGCAGCTTAAGTGAAGTCATGTATGGAAAATGACTGGCATGAAAAGAAAAGTCAGTATTAGCAAGTTTTACTAAAGCCTTCTAATGCAGACATGATCCAGTTTGAGAAACCAGATGTTCCCTTAAAACTTCTTGCATCTATTCTCTACAGGACTGATCACAACATATAACCAACAGTCCCAGAAAACACCTGGGAAAGTGAAACTTTGGCATGTTTTGACAAAAATGATAATTGACTGGAACACTACAATGACTGACCATGGATACCCTTACGAAGCCCTCTTAGTCTCTAAATCCTGAAGAGTCCAATTACCCCTGCAGGTTGTTCTTCAAATAACGGCATGATATTTTTCTTTTGTTTTTGCTAAATTTATGATGTAGGAAATTATCCAAAGTTTTGCAACAAGCTGGTAACTCACTGAACACTCAGTCTAAAAGGAAACTTAAGATGGCTGAATCAATCTTAGTTCATCTGTCTGTAGGACAAGTGAGGCACAGAGAAAAACCTGACTCAAGCATCAGACATCATTGCTAGTCTTACATTCTTTCTGTTACTCCTTACAAGATGCAGCAGTGCTGCTTTGTACCTTGTCACAAAAATGGTAGTAAAAGTTGACTTGTAGAAAATTTTATAGGGTGGACAACATACCTTGTAGGCTTCTACTACTAAATTGTTGAGATTTGCAGCTTTGGATTCTATTTCACCAGCCATGGCACCAGGCAAAAGGGGCAGAAGGTCCTGTAAAACATGTGAGTCATGGGTGCATAATATGACAGTAGCATCCAAACAGTGAGCAATCAGGACATTTTGTAGCCATCGGGAAGGCAAGCCATTATATGAACGAAAAAAAAAAAATGACAAAAACCACAAGCAAGCTAAGAGGAGAAGAATCAGTGTTTATAGTCTTGTGTATAAATGAGTATGTATGTCATGAATTTCATGACCTTAAATCTAATTAAAGCTAGCTCAGATTTCCTAAACTATTTTTAGCATGAAAAGCATTCTGAGAGGAAATAGATTGATGAAGTTCTATGGTTTTTTTCCTCCATTTAGAGATCCAAAATCAATACTTGCAAATTATTCAGAATGGGCCTACAATGGGCAAATACTTTAATATTATTTAAGCAGCATTCCCATTTTTTTAAGTTTCTATTCCCATGTGACATAGGTAAAAGCTTAATATAAATACTCTTCTGTGGAATGTCATGTTGGGACATGCTGGGCCAGATGGAAGGTCATAGTTAAGGTGTGAGCTTCACACAGCTGATGAGGAAGATTCTAGGTATCACTTGAGAGAACAATGAGAGAATGAGCGAGCAATGGCTTCTACCTGAGAGGAAGTCTGTCTCATTAGAATGAGTAGTGTTGGGCACAGGATTATGATGAGAAAGCAGAGTATGAAAGCATCAAGGCTCATGCTTTAATCAATTTTTCTACTCATTGAGCATCACCAAGTTCTTCTGTGTGCCAGCCAGACTTAGACTTACTGATTTTAAAATTCATGTGTCAAACTCTGACTGGATACTTGAGGTGTTAAATTGGTAGGCCAAATCATTTCAGTCCTTAAGGAGCAATTTCACAAAGCACAATACACATGATACAGTGGAAATATGCCCAGGTACTATGAGGAGAGACACCAGCAAGTATTTCAGTCTAGGGAACATTGTCATGGACTATTCCCCCAAGAAAGTGACTTAAATGCTTTGTCTAAATGATAAGCAAGAGCTAAGGTGGTAATGAGGGAGAATGGCTTCTAGGATTGGGGTGGGGGCAGACCAAGAACCAGGGCACCCAGAATAGGTATAGCATGATAAGTGTGTTTGTGCACAGGACAATTAGACACATATTTGAAAGGAAAAATGCAAAGCAGGAAACAGTCGGGAACTAGGCCAGAGAGATGAACAGAGGTCTTTGGTCTCCTATACCCTATCAGAGACTTAGATGTTGAAAAACATAACATTTTGCTTTAGTGAGTGTTGTGCATATCTTTGTGATCTGAGTGGATTTTCTAGGTAGCCAGGTAGAGAATGAACCTGGGAGATAGCATGGAATGCTGGTTTATAAACCAGATAATCATGGTTTATAAAAAATGACCCCTCTAAGAGTAGGTGACAGCAGGGGCAACCGGAACTCTGAGCAGAATCCAGACTTGGAGAGCCCAGTGATTCTTACTTCTCACACAAGTCACTTAATAATAAACATAATTCTGTATTTTATCAGTCAATGGCAGATTTACAAAAGGAAGGACAGCCAAAAATATGAGTTATTAGAAAACCAGGCAAGTTTTTAACCTCTCTAAATGTTTGCTCATCATAAAAGAAGCACATTCATAATACTTCTTTTGTTATACATAGCTAAAGTACTAGAAGAATGGATAAGCTCAGTATCTGAAAATAGTTAGGTACTCACCAAACAGCAGCTGTTTGTGCCATTTTTTTAGTGGCTTATACCATTCAGTTTGGGCTAGAACTAACTCATGTGAATGTTAATGTCCTATCATGTTAAAAGATGATTGATTACATGGTGTTTATATACGTTTATGGAATCCTGGAATTAAATTTTTCATCATAGATTTCAAATGGAAGTAGTGATACACCTAAAGTGGCATTTTCAACTGATAGCAATGTCATTAGGTATGAAGTGAACTAGTGAAGGAAACATCAGCTTTGTAGAAGATGGAAATGAATTTCAGCACTTGTTGAAGTCAGAAGAATGTGGCTGATCAAAGGCTGAATGAATGAATGAATGAATGAATGAATGAACGAATGAATAAATGAAGGTAAAACAGACAGGCTACTGTGAGAGGTTCAGAGTAGAGAGTAGAAGGTAGAAGCAAAATTGTAAAGGAGACAAAGGCTGAGTAAAGAGAGGACAACTAAGGTACCACGGTCTCATGGAAACAAGAAAGGCAAGAGACACTCAAAGACTATGAAGAAGCAATACCACAGGAACAGCACACTTCTCTGTTGGGAGCTACATGGCATTTCCAAATTGTAACTGCTGCGCAATGTCTGCTTTGCTTGTGATCCTCACATACACCAAAGTCTTCTGGGAATCTCAGAAACTGTTTTCATGTACAAGCCATTGATTAGCTCAGTTACTTCCATGGCTTCTGTTGGTCCTTTACTTCATAATCTAGCCCAAATCTACATGTGTTGGTGCTGTTGAAAAATCAATGCATCTATAATACAGTTTCTAAACCCAAGGCTCAGGAAAAATCATGGAAGAAGGGACAGAATGATGCAGAGAGAATTTCTTGTGTGCTGTATGGTTGTATTGGTTGTCAATAAAAAAGCAAAAAAAAAAAAAAAAAAAAAAAAAACAAACCCTCTATGGCCTATAGGAAAGGGTAGAATAGAAGGTGGGACATCTGGCAGGTGGAAAGGATTCTGGGCTAGAGACAGGCAGGGATTGGCCTGGGAACATGGTGGAGAACAGAAGTGTGGGAGCTGAGCAGCTACAGAGTAGCCACATGACAGCACATAGATTAAAATAAATGGGATATTTAGTTATGAGCTAATTGAGGAACAAGAATAGCTTATGAAGTGGGTATTGATTTGTACAAATATTTGAGTCTCAGTCACTATTCTGGGAGCCTAGGGCCAGGAGAAAAAACTGGATTTTTACAGGAATATTGTAAAAAAGAAGAACCAGATAGTGTGCTGCAGATAGTATCTTCTAGTCATGAAAGTAAAGCTGCACCCATGAAATCTCAACAATATGGCTGTCTAAACAAGACCTGTGTAATGGTGATACCAGCCAACACACCAACATGGATGGAAGCATTTTCATGGGGCCCCACTGTTAGAGGAAAAGCTACAGGCAATCAAAGGCTACAAATAGGGAGAATACTTTTTTCCAGAGATGAGTCCCTGTCAGGTCTTAGTAAATTATCCAATCCGAAGTCAGCCCTGAACACATGTACATAAAAGCAACACTAAAACAGAAGGACATATAATATGTATAGATGCATATATGTACATGTATTTAACAATAATGAGGATTTGAGAGGGAGTTGAGGGCATAGGGAAGCTGAAGAGAGGAAGGGAGTAGGAATGATGTAAATATAGTGCTTATGTTTGAAATTCTCCAAAAAATAACTAACTAATTAAAACAAAAAACTGTTCTCCAGTCTTAGCCTATTCTAAGGAAATGGCCATGGACCTTGCTACTAGCATAAAAGGGACAGAGTTGGAGTATGAAATACTTCCATCGGATGGAAGTCTCCCATTACTGTTGCATTCAGAACGAGCTTAGGTGTCAAGCTGTGCCCATGTGTATTGAGTGTAGTTCTCATAGTTTTCAATGCCTACGTGTCATAGTTCTAGATGTCATGGACAGAATATGCACCTAAATGCTGACATAAGATACTACAAAGTTCACCTTACCTGAAACATCATTAAATTCACATCTTGTATCACAATTCCAGAATCTATATTTCTACTTCTGAAAACTGCCCTGACTTCAACCAATCCAAGAGTTTTAACTTCGATGTTGCAGGTGTGAACATACCTTGTACCAATGAAACTGCTTCCCTTGAACTGCAAAGATGACATTTATGTTGTTGTCTATTAACTTTTCAGAAAGTTGGCCTAATGATGGATGTTCCTGTAATAGACAATGAAGGAAAGAAGGGAGTGAAGTTCAGCAGCTCAATCTCATCCATCTCTAGACTTTTAGTATGGAAAAAATCCACGTGATTTAGAATAACAATGCATTTAATTGTTTATGACAGTCAAGGAACATTTAAACTCTCTTTAAATGTAATGCCAATATCATGAAGTCAGGACGCCTTGCAAATAGAAGTCCATAAAAGTCTACAACTTAGAAAAGTAAAGAGGGTCAAATTCACATAGTAAAGGGAGGATCAGAGCCCTGTTAACATTGGACTGAAATTGACATAACTGAAAGATAGTGTAATACTCAACAGTGGAAACAAGCCAGTGACATGCATTCTGAGGTGAAACTCAGAAAGATCTGAGGTATATGTAATATATATATATATATATATATATATATATTATACATTCACATATATATATATATACACACACACATTGTGTAAGCACACATATGATGTCTGTGAACACATTTGTGTGTGTGTGCGTGTGTTTGTATGCACGTGTATCTGATTTGATTTCTGACATAGCATATATAAACTCTCTCTTTACAAGTAGAAAACACTGTGGTTTTTATTTGGATAGCAGAAACTTTCTGTTATATTCTTCTGCAACATGTGCAGAGATCCACTTTCTACAATTACCAGTTAATTAGAAAGATGGCAGTACTACATTAAATTAGAAACATGTATTCAGTAGATACTCTAACAGCACTCCAGATTTCTATTTTAACTTCTTCTGTAGAGTACATATTAATGACATATTTGTTATTATACTTGGTTTTGGGTATATGATCTACTATGAGATCACTTTACTTTGGTAAATAAAACATGAAAAACTAAATGTAGCTTTTTTTGTTTGTTGGTTTTGTTGTGTGTGTGTGTGTGTGTGTGTGTGTGTGTGTGTGTGTTTTATGGTGGTGGTGGTTATTAGAAAGCTAGGGATGAGTTATAAAAGGAATTGCACTCTAGTTCAGGGAGGAGAATGCAGCTCATGGTAGAGTTTTTGCCTAGCATGCAAAAGATTCTGGCTTCAATTCTCAGCAATGCCCTCCCATTCCATCCTCCCGATTGACAATTCCAGAAGTTACTATTTACTATTACAAAGTTAGGCACAGCACTGGTATTGTTTCTTTTCAAATCCTTTTCTAAGAATTAAATTTTCTCACAGGATAGGTTCATAATTAGACATGTCCCAGAGAGATGTCAGACTCCACTTCTGTGGCCTCTAGATAATCATTGGTGCCTATGTGTAAGAGCCAAGAGTTGTGTAACTGAGCCTACCTAGCTTCAAGCAGGTCAAGGTCAAGTTTTCTGTAGTTTCTGCACTGGGTCACACATGCCAATGCTAATCCCTGTAATCTAGAAACTACGAGCACTTAGTAATAAAAGTAAATTAATTAATCTTATGTATAGCCAGTGTACTGTGGCTCACATTTTAAATTTATACATATGGACAAAGATACAGCCTTGCTTTAAAAACTACTACTAGGGCAGCAGGTGTGTTTGGTCTTAGAATATTTGCTTAGCATACATGAGACCCTGGGCTCAACTTGAAGGAGACATCAGAGCAAATGCTTTGTGTTTGTTTTCATTATTTACATTTAGATGTGATATGAAACTAATTCATGAAGAGGCTCAAAAAGTGTTAGCACACGGGCTTACATACAAAAAATTCTGCCTATAGCAATTCTTAGGAATGTAACTTTAAAGTAATAGAAAAAATACCTGCTAAATATAAATTCTCCCAGCCAAATTCCTATTCCCATTCCTAATAAAGTACATGACCTTAAAATAGATTTGTGACAGTTTGCGTAATACCAGTTAAGCTACAGGGAATACATAAAAAGCAAGACAAATCTAGATACATTGGAAATATTATTTTAATAGTAATAGTAACTTTTAAAATATTTTTTCTTTGACAAAAAATAATGACAGCTTGCCAAGTACCTACTCTTCTTACTTATAAAACATTTCATTTAAAATAAGAAAAAAACTCATATGTTTTTAACTAGCTTATACTTAAATCACACAACGTCAAAATTTAAAGAAAAGTTGAAGATGTGAGCAGCTTTTGGAGCCTTTTAAATTTCTTTCCTTCTCCACGAACAGGAAGTCATGTTAACCAAAATTACACAAAACTCTGGTCTAGAATATTCATTCTAATTGGTTAGAAGCTCATTGAAAAGGTTCGTCAGACTTTTAACCTTAAAAAGAAAACATTTTTTTTTTTGCCTCTAAAGAGAAATCTATTTTAAAAGAAAAATCCTAAGTACCTCAAGGCAGATACTTTAGATAATAAACATGTCTAACAGATGTTTAAATAAACCACTGTTGACAAGTGGCTATGGATTAATGGCCATTTCTGAAGCCTCCTCACCTCTCCTCCAGGAAGCACATTATTTTTTACTTTTATTCAGCTAGTAGAACACACTCCTTCTCAGCTGCCCTGTCCTGGTGATGTCATGACTCCTCAAATCTAGCACATATCCCCACTTCCCTCCTCCACCTAACCCATTACATATTGCTTATCTAAACTCTGAAAATAATTAATGGAGGTAAGGTTCATTTCAGAGGCAAAGAGAAAAAGGATAGAACATGCCAGGACTATTGTTAAGTCATTAAGCTTGTGGGAAGGGTCTTATAAATGTCAGGAGGGAAAAGAGGTCGATGGGGAACACTTCAATCAAATAGATTACTGTGCTGGAAGTCTGGCTGAATTATAATAATGTGCATAGCCAAGGGAACAAAGAAAGTGCTAAAGATTTTCTTTATTCTAAGTAAAATTAACATAAAAGTAAGGTGAGGTAAGAGTTTATAGTACTGAAAACTATAATAAGATATTGAAAACTTCACTTTTTAGTGAGTTTGTGTTTTAGAGCAAGGCAGGCAAACTGGAAACAGTGTGATAGTGGAGACATCTGGAGATGAAAACTTGGAACATATGTTGTGCATTTACCTCTGTTTCAACAGTCTGGGTTTTCAGCACATGGCAGATCCTCATAACAGCTAAGGGCAGGTTGGGCAAAAGTGAAGCTGCCAACATTTGGGGGTGAATATTGTCTTTGTTTGAAAGTGTGTCTGTAGAGAGTGTCCTATGCAATGGAGAATATGAAACATAATGCCTGACTACCCACTAAAGGACAGTACCCCTTTCTCTGTGCTAGGATACCTAAAATGTATTTGGCATGAAAATATCCTCTTAAAAATTACAGCACACATGTAGTAGAGGACTTCTAGGTCTGTATTCATTCAGAGATGATGTACCTAACCCTCAAGAGACTGGAGGATCCAGAGAGTTTAGAGGTCAGGTGGGGTGGGGAGTGAGGGCATCCACATGGAAACAGGGGGTGGAGAGGAGGTGTGGGATGTGGAGGAGTAGGAAGGTAGATGGGTGCGTGGAAAATGGAATATGGTGTGTAAAAAATTAATTAATTAAAAAAACAAAATTAAAAAGCAAATGTTAAAAAAACAGTTACATTTTCTAAAGAAAATCAGAATAGGTGATCTGGACAGAGCAATGACGCTAGTGCTACACCTCCCAGCTTTGCAACTGCCAGTTCTGCTCTTAATTTGGATCTTAAATGTCTTTCAAAAACCAACATGGTTCAAGACTGGTCTGCACACTGTGAATCTAGAGGGTAGCACTGGAACCTTTGACTGGTGAGGTTTATTAGAATTACTGAGGCCACTGGGCATGCCCTGGGACAAGACTGCATGATCTCTTTCCATCTATTGCTCCCTGGCTGCTAGGTAAGCAGTTTTGCCACCACTATTCCAATGTGATGGGGACAAACTTAATGGACCACAACTTTGCAAACACTGAGGATGAAAATAAACCTTGTCTTTGTACAAGCCAACCATATGTAAGTATTATAAGGAAGGGATAGTGACTGGCAAACTATGTGACTAGGACACAGGGTTAAGCTATCTGAAGTCCTGTCTCATGTAAGGCATACAGAAATACTAGTTTACACTTCTCAGAATTATAGTGGTGCCCTATTACATAAGTGGGATATTGAATAAAAAGACTTTGGTCCAGGATTCTGAAATTACGAAACCCATACCAACAGTGAGAAGTAGTCTAGGTCTTGATGTTTCACTGGCTGGCATTTACTGCAGGCCCTTCCATGGAGTGAGGTGGTATTATTTTCAGCACTGACCTTTACTTTAATTACCCATTGAAAAAAAAGTAAAACAGCATCTCTACCTGGCCTGTGAGGTTGTGCTTTTGAAAACTAAAAGGACACACACACAAAATGATTACTTACTAAAAAGTTTTAAATAAAAGACTGCTACCAATAAACACTGTAGGCATACTCTTCCATGTATTCTCCAGGGGTGTTTGAATATGTCTCCTAGGCCCAAATGCTGTCAACTATAATCATGAAATTCCACTAAGTAAAGGAGGGCAAGGGCTATCAATCTTTGTAAGCTTTTCAAAAAGAATGGATGTTTTCTGCTTAAATATTTTAGTCCAAACATTAATTTATGCAAGGTAGTTTATCCCATAACTTGTAAATGAAATTTATACATTCTTGAGCTAAGCTTTTAGACATTAGTTGAATCCCTTTCTAAACGTTCTACAGAAGCAGAGCCAGGTTCCTGTGGTCCTGGAGTAGGTAATATTTGCATGTAACATTTGCTTTCGATTAAGAGTAAGTTCAGTTAGGTATTGTTTGCATAGATCATTTCCTGCCTACTTTTCTGAGAACATGTAAAGCATTCAAATTGTGTTTCATAAAATAACTGCAAAAACGTTCTCAGTTTTAAAGCACATAGTACAGTCATCTGCTAATAAGTGTTTTGTTGGTTTTAAAAGCCCACAAAATAAAAACAGTATTTGTTAAAAACTACATATAGACATCAAGCTTTCTAGAAATATTTGAATGTCTAAAGAATGTCTTTTTAATAATGTATCCAAAACACATGCTGAGTAAAAGTATACATAACACTTTTTGATGTTGAAGAGTCCATTTCTTAATCAACAGCAGCAAAAATAATTAACTAAATTACTTTACTAAAAAAATTTATTAAAAGATTGCAAGTTGGAGCTGGAGAGATGACTCAGCAGTTAAGAGAACTCTCTACTCTTCCACAGGTCCTGAGTTCAATTCCCAGCAACCACATGGTGGCTCACCACCATCTATAATGGGATCTGATGCCTTCTTCTGGTGTGTCTGAAGACAGCTATAGTGTGCTTATATACATTAAATAAATAAATAAATAAATAAATAAATAAATAAATCTTTTTTAAAAAGATTGCAAGTCTTTGCTTAAATGAAATTTTCTGATGTCAATATTAGTTATAAATGCCTTTGTGATCTTGAATGTTAAAGAATATCGATTTTTTAGTAAAAGGAAAGAGCACTGAAATAAATATAACTTCATAAAAGTTTGTTAACTCATTTAGCTAAGCATGAATTAAAATAATCAAGTATGTTCTTAACTTTGCTTCTTCATTGGCAGTTTAAAAAAAAAACCTTAAATGTACTTCATGGTCAATAGAAAACTTCTATAGATAGCATGCTGAAAGTAAAGTACAATGTTATACAAAACTGTGTGAAAGAAAGAACAAGAGTGTTGAATATCTTTCTATGCAAGGAAGCATAAGTATGCAGTAATAGCAAATTACCTTCAGTGGTTCTTCATCAGTTATCTAAAATGCTGACCCAGTCAGCAGCTACTTTATCCCATTGGGGATTCAGGGAGAGGAATGACAGATGGAGCCAGTGGTAGGGATTTCTGAGGAAGCATATGGAATAGTGAAGAATCATTGACTAATGATTGGGGCACGTGAAAAGCTGTGAGGAGAAGAGAATATCACGTCTGAACGGGAGGCACTAATGAGTATATCATACAAACTAATGCACTGGTATAACCTATTTGAATTTGTGTGTTCAGGACTGAGTCATACTGGCATCTGAATGCCCATTGGCCAGGTTTACTTAATGCCTTCCACAATGTGTTCCTTGGTCTCTTTCTTTATGGTGGAATATCTTTGTACAATTCTTGGCCTTTGCTAAGGGTTGGGTAAATGGAAGGTCTCTAACTTAGGTTGAAAGTAAGTTTAGGGGAGTTGGATGGGAAAACAAAATGGACTTCCAGGCTCTCAGTATTAACATATCTTTTCTATCATCTACAATTTTATATGAACTGCTGTCTTTTTAGAAAGAATATTATACTTTAAGTTGACATTATTGCTGGGCAGACTGAAACACTAGGTTAATACAAGCTTTTATTATGACATTTAGTATAAGGGAAACACTAGTAAATAGATTTATTTAATAGTATACCATCAATGCCAACAGATAAGGAACTTAGAAAAAATCTGTATAGAGAATTTTTTTAATTAAATTATCTTCTATAATTCAGATAAAACCAAGGCATATGGATTTATTCTTCTGTAGGTAAAGACTACAGTGTAAAACTTAGAACTGAAAATATACCAGGATAATAATTTTGCTATTTCTTTACTTTTTGATTGAGACACTTTGACAAGGTAGTTAAAAATACAGATTGAAATGCATTAGGTCCCAGACCCATAGTTCATTACATTTTAGTTTCCATCTTCACACAGGTTTAACTTAGCTTTTCTAATCTTGAGTGTTTTTGTAAGTAAAATGATGATAATGATAACTACTGTTTAGAGTTGTTGTAATGATAAATTCTATGCCATATGCAAAATGTTTGCAAAGGTACTTTCAGCCAATGTATAGTTACTGTGGTTAACATGAGCTATATTGATCTTCCTGAAATGATTCTAACTCAAAAGTATAACTTTGGTCTTTGTGATTCAGACACACAAGAGGCATTTAACTTGTTATCTCCCTTAATAAAAAGAAAGTTCAAAGTCTTTGGGCCAAGAAGTCTAGTATCATTACTGGCATTAGTTTTTTGAGATAAGGCTATGAAGCAGTATTTGACTTCTGCCTTAACTGATACAGAATTTAGAATTCCTTCCTAGTACTTGGTAGGAAGAAAAGGTAGATGTATGCCTAGAGATGGGATCAAGGTAACCTGAGACACACAAGGCTTCAGAGTCATTCATTGTACATTTTACACATGGGAATACAACCAAGGAGTCACTCTAATGCACCAGCTCCTTTTGTTTTTGTTTGTTTGTTTGTTTTTGTTTTTGTTTTGTCAGTGTGGCTAGCAATAAGAATTCTAAACAGGAGGTTTCTTTAAAATATAGATCTGGAGTAACTGAAATAAAGGTTTCCTTTGAATTATTATCAAGTACACTCCTCTTAGATTCACCCAATAAATCACAGGAGTGACAAGTGTTAGGGTCATTCCTCTAAATAAATGGAATAGTTACCAGGGACACAACAAAGGACATGATGCATTGCCTGTTTCCTCCATATCACAATAAATCAAATGGTATCTAAAAATCCTGAAAAAATTATGACTTATGTCCATAAGGTTATATAACATAACTTAGGTCTTATATAATGACAGCACCTTATTTTTGCCCAAAGTTCCTTTCTGGATGAGCCACAACATCCATTTAAGTATATGGATGAAGTGATGATGTCAGTAACTTGGCAAGACTTCAAGAGAGTAACAGGACTTTGGTACCATGCCATTGTCATGTCTCCTTTCAAAAGCTTTCCTCTGTCTCAGGACAGAGCAGCTCCTCCTCTTTCCTCTTCCATTGTTAAGGAACATATTGCATCTCTAACCTAGATTAAATGAAGCCAACCAGAAGGAAAGCTAGGTAAGAAATGAATAACAGAAGAGAAATATGAGAGAATTGGCAAATTCAAAGATACCTCTAGAGTTATTCTGAAGCCTGTATTTTAAATATGCTAAAGATTGAATTTATTATACTTTATTATTTTATTTTTTGAAACAGAATCTGCTGTGTCTAGGTTGGTCCTGAACTTGCTATATATCTGAAGATGATACTTATTTCTAATCTTCTTGTCTCTACCTCCTGAACAATGGAATTAGAGAGATGAACCACCATGCCTAGTTTATGTGGTACTAGGTAATGGAGTATATGAATTGAGAAATTTATCAGCTTTCTTCAAATTTTTACAAGTCACTAGCTGTCAACATCATTCACAAATGATACCCTGTTGCCCTTTTTTTTCATATCTGCAATTAGCTAATGTCAGGGGAAATGTGGTGATAAGAGGCTGCATTTAAATACATGATTCAAATCTTATGCTAATCTTTGGAAAGTAATTCAGACAAACTGCATCCTTCAAGCAGCCCTAGCAGCTCTGTGTTGCAGAGGGAGGATGAGCGCACAAAGCCTGCCTTGTTTTATGCTTCTTATCATGATCTTTATTTAGCTTATTTACTATTATATTCTGAAGATTCCTCAGACCAGTTCCATTTCTCTTTTCACTTCTTATTCTATTTACAGATACCAAACTCATAGAAGTAGCTTATTTCCACAAAGCAAAGCCATGTTTTTCTTTCTTTTCAAGACCTTTGAACCACATTAAAATTAACTGAATTTAAATAAAGTGAGCCTTTATATCACTTTATCTAAAAAAAACAAAATCAAAAACCTCTACAATTCTTAGTAGCTTTTCAGAGTCAGACACTAGACAGTTACCAGTGACTTTTAGACATCAACTTTCTTGACCAGTAATTGTAGAGCATTCTGCTCCATAGGTGTTGGTTCCTGGCCCATCTTGATTCTACATATTGCTTTTAGGTAATTTCCTGGGACAAGGATGGCTGAGTTGACAATTTTAACTTTCATCTTAGCCCAAGGAGTCATCATAGCTAGGAAAGGCTGTTGCTACATTACCATGGTTGTCGATTTGATGTAGACATTGTTTTTCAGATGGCAGTTTCCGTCATTCGGCACCACTATGCCTGCCAATTTGCTGTCAAGAGCAAGATGTGATGTTTGGTCTGTCATCACTAGCAGCAATCTTTTAGCTTCTTTTCGCCATCCAATATGACTCTTAAAATAAACATGTAATTAGACCCTGTACAATGACATGGATCTCACTGTGGTCTTTGCCTCAAGTAAACGATATGTTTGAGTTGACAAACATTGTCAGGCTTGAATGATGTACTGTCTCTAAAATAGCATGCCTAAGTATTTGTTTACCCTTCACTCCCTCACTATCATCTGGAGACTCTAGTTCCTGACTATAGGGGCACATGGGCCACTGGAGGAAGAATAAGCCAAATGACATGACAGGCGTGGGACACAAGACTCTTTCTAGCTCTGTCTTGAGGTTATCTTTTCTCTATAGCCATTTCCCAACCTGGCCCTGCTATCCTAGCATATAGCAAAATGAATTCCAATAGCGATGAAAAATGAGATTTTTAAAAATTTATTTCTCCATGTTGTTTCCATTCCACAAATCAACTAAAACATAAAACTTTTGCACCCTCAGCTACATCTGAGCATTCAGGTACCCAGCATGAAAAACTACTTACCTCACAGACAGCAGCCTGAAGCATGGCGTCAAAACCTCCTTCAGGGGTGTCTATGTTTCCAGAGATCTTTTGTCTGTGGACTGCTTTTTCAAACTCAGTGATGTTTTCTGTCAGAGACAGCACATGAATGTATCCATGGGGAGGCATACAGTCTAAATTGTAGTCACTGTGTGGGAAAAGGAAGTTCAAAATCTAGTTTTCTATGCTTTCTTAAAATTTTCAAAGTACTATTAACAGTCAAATTATGTAGTTGCTGTAACAAAGAACTGGGTTTTTGGAGGGGTCAGGAAATTTTTATAACAAAATATTTGTAAGATTGGAGAATTTAATGTTGATGAACACTGTTTTGAGCAGAATATAGAACTGTAAGGTTTGATGTTCAAAAATGAAGATTCTATGTATTTCACAAATGCAAGACAATGAAGCACTTTACTATGCCAATGATGGATGAATTTTTAAGAGGAACATAAGAATTTGTACTAATTTCCTATCACAGTTTGTTTTGGAGTTGATGAGAAACACATCCAAGGAGATAATTTGGGAATTCAGCATATATAGCATATTGCATTTTATTTCTAAAAAGATATCACACTAATTTTGAAAACGAAGCTTGCTGTGGAACTATTATGAGAATGGCACTCTTGCATCTCAGAAGGAGACTCATTCCTTGGATAGGCTCTCCTTAAAGAGATTGTTCATACTTGGCATAATGTTACCCAAGTCCAAGGGAAAGAGAGGCATCAGAATTGTGAGTTCTGGATTAGTCTAAACTACAAAGTAACACCTGATCACAGAAAACTTTAATGAATGGATAAAGAAATAAACAAATAGGAGAAGGCTTCTCAAAGTCCTGTAAAAGATAAGTTAATACCATTCCATATGATTGATAACTATTTCTGCAAGTATGAATGTATAGAGTGAAATGATTTGAGCAGTTTATAGAGATAGAAAATACCTTTAAGGAAAATTACTTATGGGACAAGAGATTTACAGAGTCATTTCTCTGAAAATTTAACAAGTGATACTATGTATAAACTTGCATGTTCTAAGTTAATTTTCTTTGCTTGGGGAGACAGATACTATTTTGAATCAAATTCATAATTTTTGATCTATGTTCTTTGAGACATTTGATGACATCATTAACAATGTAAGTATACAATATCACAATATAGTAAGATGTTAGTATAGCACTGAGATGATAAATATTCTAAAATGTGTCAAACCAAAAATCAACAAATTTGGAGCAACCATAAAGGAGGAATATAGTATACCCAGAGGTATTTATATCCATGTCAGCCTCATTGGTGTAAATTTATACAAAATTACTAATGAATGGTAAGGTTTTCTTGTATGAAAAAAAGCAAATAAACAGCATTTGAGGAAATACCACTTAAATGCTTCCAGAGAGGAAGAAAGATCCTTCTCAAATATTTTTAACTTTTATTTAATAAGACATTATTTTGAAACATGGCAAGTCTTCATATAAGAGCCAACAATATAAGGAAGCTTCTTTTACTATTATCCCCATGAGACATTACCTACCTGCACTGATTGTGGATCCTTTCTGGGTGGATACTAATGTATGGCGAGACAGTTTTATCCACATAGGAGCCAAAACCAAGACGGAAATCACGAGAATAAAGGGCCATTCTTTTAGATAAATCATTTCCAACAGAATTCAATTTTTCTATATTATTGTGCATTGATGCTGACACATCAACCAGATAATAAAGATCCACAGGGTATTTCTTCAGAGGACGAATTTTTAATATAAAATTAGCTTCAGCTCCTAATTCAAAGAAAGAAAAACATCATGTAGTCTTCATTTACACATCTTAAATGTCAGTAAGTCAATGACATTTTCATTTACATTTGGAGTGTGTGTGTGTGTGTGTGTGTGTGTGTGTGTGTGTGTGTGTGTGTAAGCACACATACATGCTAAAGTCAGGCAACAACTTGCAGGAGTCAGAATCAGTTCTGGGCTTCTGTCCAGTGAACCCCAGAGATTGAACTGGAGTAGTGAGGTGTGGCAAGTGCCTGTAGCCACTGAGCCATCTTGGTGGCTGCAGTGATACTTTATTACGCACCACAAGTATAAGTTTACACACTATCAAGTTACTTTTCTTATTGTGTGACTGCCACTGTGAATCATTATGCACATGACTTAACAATGGATAGAGGCAACTTAAGTGAAAACAGATTGTGCTCACAGATTAGAGGATACAGCCAGTTATCTTAGTGGAGATGGCATGGTAGTTGGGGCAGCAGGAGCTTGATAACCCATTTTTTCTTATCTTTGTAGATCAGAAATCAGAGTGTTACAGAAGGTAGCAGAGTTGGGTATGGCTCCTGAAAGCCTCTCAGTGACCCACTATACCAGCCATATCCTTTCAAAACAGTGTCAGAAGCTGGAGACATAGCGTTCAAACAAATAGCTCTGAGGGATGTTTCATATCTAAGCTACAACAATGCATTTCTGACAATTCTATAGACAATATACAATCAAACAATTGGCCAGCTCAGTACAAATGTAGGAGGAATCATTTACACATTTACAATGGACATTTACAAATTGTCCATTGCTATCAGAGCTGGGAAAGCACAATGCAAAATAATAAGCAACATTCTGTCTGAAAAAGGTTTAAGGGGATGTGCTCAGGGAATGATATGAGGCAAATCAGAAAGAAGCCTTAAGAAAAATGACCTTATACTCTATGTAGGTGTTAATTCATCCTTCTGCAGTAAGGTACCTTTGTCAATGAGATGTGAACCCTTTAGTACTTGATAGTACATGAAGCTCTTTGAGATAATGAGTGATACATTATGAATCAGCTGATGAGCTTCTTCTTGTAGATTACTAGATAAGTCAGTGTTTTAGAGCAGAAAACAAGGCATGCCATGTTGAAGGTGTGGAGATTTTTAGTTCAACATGCAGAGGGGCTTCAGTAAATGTATGCTGAAGAAAGATCACAGAGACCTTGGGCAAAATAACTGGCCTGGAAGAGACAGTCACTCCCAAGACAGGTAGAGTTGCCCAAAGGCACCTGTCTGCAGTACAGGTTATTTAGTTCTTGGCCACTTTATGATTTGACATAGGACATGGGTTATTCATCTTGACCCTTCAAATATTCTGGGACTGCATTTAAATTATGCTAGGAATAGTCACCTACTTAAAATTTGTGAATTTCTCTTTTAAAACAATAACTTAAATGATTTCAAATCATTAACTGCTCATATACAGAAAACATATTGACTGGGAATAATTATAAAAATAAATTACAATTTGTATAGCCACACAGTGAGTGGGATGATATACTTAAAAGATTTCCCTAATCAATGAATTATTCCTGTATTTTCCTTTAAATTCTTTTACAATTCCAATGTTATTCAGTCTCAACTATTTAACCTATCAAAATAACAAGCTGATAAAAACAAATATAGAAAAAGAGGGGAGTTCACTCATTTTCAGTTTGCTGCCTGAGTAGGAAACCCCATGAATGTAGTGCTCTTAGTTCTGCATCCCAGAAGTGTGGAACCAAAAGCGAGGCAATCATAACCCAGCCTTGTCCATTCTCTCAGTCCACTTTAGGAGCTGGGCTGCCTTCAAAGAGCATTTATCTATTCATCATTTGGGTACAGGCTAACAAGTACCAGTAGAAACATTCTGTAATTAAAGTAGAAAATTAAATGTAGGAGAATATCAGAAATTAGTATATGGGGCCAGATTT
>JADRCD010211902.1:12138-22405 GCA_019843815.1 Montemys delectorum | reverse complement strand
CATGTTGAGGGTAAAAGGATACGAGAATGGACTGAAGCTTGAGTAGTATTCTAGTTAGGCAAGGCATAGTATTAAAGACATGTATCTGAAAACAGAAATAAAATAATGCTGCAATGATTGGTACCTTAGCAGGAAATACATTGTATCTTATAAGCTCTCTGTTAGTCTTCTGTTTCCTTCACTCCCTTGGTCTCTCCCTCCATCCTTTCTTCCTTCCCTTTGTTTCTTCTTCTTTTTCTTCCAGTGCTTTCTTTGAATTTAGTCTTAAGATGTTCTAAAGGGATGAAGGACATTCTAGTATTTTGTTCTGCCCTTGAAGGGAAAAAAAAAAAAAACTCCAACAGAGGGAAAAAATCTCCAACAGAGAGAAAAATTAGTATAATTTGCTGGAGGAGGAAGAGTGAAAGTTCAGAAATTATATTGTTCCTCCATCCTTTCTCAGCCTCTTAGCTAAGATGAAGTGTAGAATCTGTCCTCATTCTAGCTTCAGACAGCTTTATCTGCTCTCTCTTTCTCTCTTTCTCTCTCTCTCTCTCTCTCTCTCTCTCTCTCTCTCTCTGTCTCTCTCTCTCTATCTCTGTGTGTGTGTGTGTGTTCCTCATCATCTAAAGACATCGTTGTATCTTCTGAAAAGTAGCAACTCTTTGTAAGTCAGTGTCCAGCATTTTAAAATAATCAATGTATATATTTGTGCATACCTTAAACAAACATATATACAACTCAATATAATCGCATAGCACCATTCTCCTGTGGGACTCTTTTTATATTGTATAGCTGTAGGATGTATTAATGACAATATGTAAATCTATCATCTGTGACTGTCATGGCTGTCCCTTAATTACTGTAAGGACAACAACTACAGTTTCTTAATTGAAGACATGTAGGTTGTTTCACCCTTTCACTATTAAATAATGCTTTTAACTTCTGGATAAAATATAAAATATTTTCTTAGCTTCCTTGGAATACTGAGTTCGAGATGACAAACTATGTTTCTTCAATTTGACCATGTGTGTTCTATTTTTCTCTAACATGATTATATCAATTTATTCTTTTACCAGTATAGGTAAGAAATTCCCTGGGTGGGTAGGAATTCTTATTGTTTTGCATTTTTTCAAGACAAATAGGTCCTCACATATTCTTACATGTTGCACTGATACTTCATATAATATGCATACAGCTACTTACATGTGATAATTGAAGGAAAACATTCAACTTTAGCCATGGTAATCTTAATACCTTGGTTTCTCATATATCATCGATATCCTCCCCAAAAGATTCATTGACTAGTTTCTGTTGGGCAATAAGTTTATTATCAGTAATTTACCTCCTCATCCACTGCACCCTCTCCCACTAACCAAGGACCACCATATCAATAAGGGTATTGCTCCATTACTTTGACATCTAACAGTACAACCCAGTCTTCTTATGTTGAATTTTTAGAGGCATCTTCTCTTTGGAGGAGAGCTTCTTTTTTATTTAGTACTCAGTGTTACCATTAGGAGATTTGATTGACTGTATAAGAAATCTATGAATTACTGATGTTATACTGGGACTGGTAAGGTGTTGTAATGGGCAGAGATGCCTTCCACCAAGCATAATGACTATAGAGTTTGAATCTGAGGATCAACATTGTCAAGGAAGTGACACTATTGCTTAAGTTGAATAAATTTTCTAAGAATGACACCAGTATCTTTGCTATTTCTGAAAATAGTTGTGCTCTAGTCAAATAGCTGGTCCTGGAGTGTTGATATCTTGGTTTTGATGATATTTCTTCATGTATTTTTAATCAACTAATTAAAGCCCTTTAATAATTAAAGGATTTATTATGTTTTGTACTACCTCTGTCACTTTCAATAGGTTAGACTTCTACATGAAAGATTATTTTTATCTGTTTCCTAAAATTCCATGTTGGAATCTTTGAAGTTCAGCTCTACTGGCTGTTATTCCTAATATTTATTTTGCATTTTAATTATTTGCTAATTTGATAGTATTATAAAAGTTGAGTTTCTTTATAAATAACTTTTTCTTTAAAATTAATTAATTAATTAATTAATTTCCTTATTTGCTTTACATCTCACTCACTGCTCTCCTCATGGTCACCCTCCCACAATCCTTTCTCCATCTCCTTTTCCCTTCTCCTCTGACTGGGTGGTGTTCCCCCAGGTTATCCCCCAACCCTGGAACTTGAAGTATCTGTAAGGCGAGGTCCTTTCTCTCCCACTGAGGCCAAGACAATGCAGCCAAGCTAGAAGAACATCATATCCTATGTTCAGGCAACAGATTTTGGGATAGCTGCTCCTCCAAACCCCCTTCCTCGAATGCTATAGTTGTTCCTGACTCACATGAAGACCAAACTGCACATCTGCTACATAAGTGTGGGGAGGCCTAGGTCCAGCCCATGGATGTTCTTTGTTTGGTGGGTCAGTCTGTGAGAGCCCCAAGTATCCAGGTTAATTGCCTCTTTTAATCTTCCTATGGAGTTCCTAGGGCCTCAGTGTTTCTTCTAGTTCTTTCATAAGAGTCCCCAAGCTCTATCCACTGTTTGGCTGTAAGTATTTGATTCATCTGAGTCAGCTGGGTGGAGTCTCTCAGAGGACAGCCATGCTAGGCTCCTGTCCGCAAGCATAACAGAATATCATTAATAGTGGCAGGGATTGGTACTTGCCCACGAAATGGGTCTCAAGTTGGGCCTGATATTGCTTGGCCATTCCCTCAGTCCCTGCTCCATCCACTCTCCCTGTATTTCTTGTTGACAGGATAAATTTAAGGGAGGTGCCCAAGAGTCAATGGAGATGATACCTTAGTTGTGACTCACAGCATTGGGGATATAGAACCAGAAAATGATATCTTCTACAGCCATGCAGGAACTCCAGTAGAGCACGAGAGACATCAACCCACCCAAAAAGCTTTTGACCCAAAATTTATCCTGTCTACAAGAAACACAGGCATGGGGGAATGGAGTGGAAACTTTTTTTTTTAGTTGATTATTCTTTACCTAGCATTCCCTTATCTTTCATACTTTTAATTATTTTTTTATAATTGTCTTTTGATTTGCTTTGAACTCATTCTAGTATGTGTTAACCAACTTCTGGCATTAGAAGAAAGTTTAGATTGTCTTTTTCCCTTTCCTCTTTCATAATAGGACATTAGGTTTCTGGCCTTTTGTTTCTATATGACTTCATCAGCATTCTTTATTTCTGAATATTACAGTTTTGTTTTGATGTTTCACATTACTATGATATACTTTACAAAGTATATTAAAATTTCAGATTTGTCAGAAAACTCTTGATTTCATAGAATTATAGAAAATTATAGAATACCTCTAATGTAATGATTCCCATAAGTCTATTTTTTCTTAGTACAGTTTCCATGTCATAGAATTAGCTAGGTAAATAGAAAGCTCAAAAATTTCTTGTCCTAATTTGCCTTTATTTCTTTGTTTGTTTTCTTTTGTTAATTCTCTGATTAAGAAATAAATTAAGCCGGGCAGTGATGGCACGCGTCTTTAATCCCAGCACTTGGGAGGCAGACAGGCAGATTTCTGAGTTCAAGGTCAGCCTGGTCTACAGAGTGAGTTCCAGGACAGCCAGAGCTACACAGAGAAACCCTGTTTCAAAAAACAAAAGAAAAAAAAGAAATTAATAGTAGATATGTATTTATATATCTGAATATAAAGTGGATTTGTCAAATTTTAGTTTTGTTTGTATTTTCAGATTATTGCTGGATTTACACAAGTTCTATTATAAACCATTTTATGAATTGGTACATTTAAAAATAATTAAAGTGTAATGATATTTGCAAGAATATTTTAACAATAATACTTGTTGTTGTAATACAGTTAGGCTTTATTTTGACTAGTATTGTATATTACATCTTCATTTATTTCCTAACATTGTTCTACATTCTTAATTAGCTCATATAATTCATTAATACACAGAGTTAATAATTTGTGTTGGCTCATTTTGAAATTTTCTGTATTTTAACTGTTAAGTTCCATTTATGGTTATTGTGTTTGCTTTAAAAGCATTGATTAATTGATATAATCACATCTTATATTATTGCCTTCACATTTTATTCTTTTTTTATACTTTCCCTTAATTAATTACTTAACCCAACCCACTAGACATGAGTTAAGAAGAAGCCAGAGCAATGTGTGCCTGCCTGTGATTGTAACTGTTCAGGAGCTTGAGGCAAGAAGATCACAAGTTCAAAGGCTGTCTGGGTTACAGAGCAAGTTCAGTGTCAGCCTGACATATTAGCGAGAAGCTGTTTCAAATAGAAGTGAAAATATATTAAAAGGAAGTAGAGAATGAGTCATATATTCAGTGCATGCCAAACATTTTGAAAACTCAATGAACAAAGCCCAGTCCGTCTTTAGAGAGCTTCCTTCAGGAGGCTGTGGTGAAGAGTAACAGCACAGTTGTCCAGAAGGGACACACTAAGAACAAATTAGAGCATAGTATTATTAATTAAAGAGGTTCAATGCTACCTAATTCATAATACCAGAAGCAAAAAGAGGCGGTGATTCATTTCATTAGATATGGGCACTTTGGTTCTTTGAGCTAGTGCATATACATGGAAGGATGTAATAATTCCATTTGTCTTTCTCCTAGTCTTTCTCTGATTGATGGCAACATGATCACATGAACTCATTCAGTCCTGCTGTTTGAGCATTTCATGTGGAGGGAAGGCAGCTTTCTTATGTCATCATTTTGAACATCAACATGTGTCCTCTATAACTTCTAAATGCATGAATTACATTTCACATAATATGCTGGGAATGTATGTTATAGGACAAGCAAGAGTATTAGTGAAATTATACTGGTATGAGTATGATATATACTTATAAAATTGGATGTGAGATCATGGGAATTTGACAGAGGATAACTGCATTTTAGACATCACAGGAAATGTTTAAATTTACTATGTTGTGAAGATATTCTATACAGGGTTGTTATTGAAAATTTTTCAGTTTATTCTTGTAAAAATGGCAATGCTATAGGTTTTAATTTTATTCATGCAATGTGACTTTATCCACATCAAGCATCCAGAAATACTGCTTGTTGGTCGGTTACAAAAATGTAAATGCATGCACTAAACATACAGAGAACTGTATGATTTTAACAGACAGCAGTTTAAGTTTGACATTTCATATTTTGGCACTTGATCTTGCCAGATTGATTTATGATAGACAATAAAGTTGTCAAAGGCCTTTTGTTGTTGGCAGTGTTTTAGTTTTTAAATTATGAAAATGTAAAGTTTTGCTGTACAGGAGGGAAAAAAAGCAGTTCTTTGATTGATATGAATGAATGACAGTTGCTCCCAAGAATAAAGCTTGGTGCTGTGAAACTAAGATGCCATTCTCTTCTTAGCAATGCAAATCCTATTAAAATCACCTCTATCACACATTCATATATAATGTATAGTCAGTTTCAATACCAGAGGCAAATCTGTTTAGAAAGTGGAGAAATGAGGGAAGGATTAGTTCAACATAATTTCTGTATAATGAAACCTATTTGCCCTTGTAAAAGGATGATTTAAACCGCCATGTTTCCCTAGACTTTAGAGCCTGGTAACATTGTTTCAGTATATATCAGTGTTTCTAAAACTTACACATTTAGTTATTTGATTTCCTCCCTTGAAATCAGTTTATTTTCAAGCTGAGCAGATATTTTCTAGCCCCATTGAAGAATAATGAATGACTGACTGAATGAATGAATGAATTGGTTAACAGTGTTCTACAAAATTCTTTTGTTGGTGATTTCTCACTTGACACAGAATTTGAAAATCCAAGAAGTATAGCACTATATCAACACATCAGGAATAGTCAATGTTATGTTTATGTACCTGATAGAACAAATAGCTATTTATTAGATTATTTCTGATTACAGAGTTTCTGGCATGATATTAATAATATTTTTATCGTTTATTTTACTAAAATTTTCGACCCCTCATTCTATAGCAACATAGAGTAACATTAAAGGCTCTCTAACTTCCTCAGAAATAGAAGTCATGACTAGGCAGGTGAATGATACATTTACTTTGGGTTTTGAATGTAATGATTACAGTAAGGCAAGTAGTGATGGTGATAGAAAGCAAATCAGCCACTCACAGTAAGCTGGATCCTTATAGCTTTGGGCAGGTCCACGATGCTTTCTGAAATAATAGATGTTGAGAATGTCGTTTCTTGCATCCTGAATGATTCGTCTCAATTATTACATTACATCGTGCTCTTGTAAATTCATCCTTATCATTTTCAAAATGTATGATACTTCACTCTTTCGGCTGAACTATTTTCTGGGTTTTAGTTTTCCTTCCAGAATAGACTGCATTTAAACAAATCTCAAGTCCTAGCTGCTTTTTCTTATAGTCACCTTTCCAAGCCCTTGAGACAGTAATAGCATCATGACAGTATTTAGATATGGTTTCTATGAAAGTATAAAAATGTGCTAACATGATCTAATGGCACAGCCATCAAAGTTAATATTGCATCAATACTCAGAACACAAAAAAATTCAGTTGATGGCATTTATGCCTCATGTGTCAGTGTGCAGCACAGCTTCCTGCCGCACTTTAGTGAAGTTCTATGGTGATCTGTTTTGCCATTCAGTTATTCATTCTGTATGGAAATTCTTCTTAGGTCATTTGTATATAAAATAATCAGTAATAATTTATTAGTTTTGTGGGAATACAATTTTTTTATTATTTGTTTTCTGTGTTCAAACATTTCTACTCTTACATTTTGCCCTCTTACATTCCTTTTGAAAAGCTAATTACACTGTTTTTATTAATTTGACTTTGAATTTTGTCTATAGCACCAGAAGCATAAATGTTCTCTTGAGTTATCAAAATATGCTTTTAAGTAGCACCTTAAAAAGTCCCCCTGTTTGTACTTGTGCATGCATTTGTGTATGTGTATTTGAAAAAAAAAAGATGTGTATGATTTTGCTGCATTTATATGAAAGAAGTGTGTGGAGAGCTCATAGAGGCCAGAAGAGAATGTCCAAATCCCCTGGAACTGGAATTGCAGGTAGTGTGAGCGGTCTTATGGGTTCCAGGAACCAAAGCCAAGCCTTCTGCAGGCACAGCAAGTGCCTAAACCATTGAGCCATCTCGCTAGCTCAGACTGTATATTTTAATTAGTATACCAAGTAACCTGTTTTCATATGTCATTCTCAAGTGTAGTATTGATGAATTTTCCAATGCTTTTTTACTTCTTCTCCATCTTCTGTCCCCATTTGTACTTTCTCATCCCCAGTCTTTCCCTTTTCATGTTCACTCCACAGGTATTCATGGCCATGCATCCCTGTTACCTTAAGACCCTATTCCTTCAACTTAGCAGCCTTCATATTGTTTTATGATCTATATTTTCACTCCTCCCATAAATACGCATAAATGAAAATTAGAGGCTGAAACAATGTGTGAGAAAAACATTGATATTTGTCCTTTGAACCTAGGTTCCTCAATGAATGTCCTGTTTTCTAGCTCCATTCTTTGTCTGCATGTTTTGTAATTTCTTTTGGGTTTAAGAATGGATGAATTCTCACTGTGCTTATGAACATCATGTGTTTGTACCATATTTTCATTATCTCTGGTTTGTTTTTTTGTTTTTT
Organism: Montemys delectorum; assembly: GCA_019843815.1. Taxonomy (NCBI): domain Eukaryota; kingdom Metazoa; phylum Chordata; class Mammalia; order Rodentia; family Muridae; genus Montemys; species Montemys delectorum. The sequence continues at coordinate 14,792 of JADRCD010211902.1, read as the reverse complement.
TTTATTTGTTTTTTGTTTTTTGTTTTATATTTCTTTTATGAACATCCAATCCGATTCTATTTTCTAGCTATTGTGAATAGAATATCAGTAAGCATAAATATGGAAGTATATTGATGAACAATACAGTAATTTCTCTTCCCCTATATTCTCTCCATCATTTACTGCCATATGTTTTCTTGGTCCATACTGAATGCCTTGAAAAATATTTTGGGCCTATTTTACTTGTTTTGACAACTGTCTATTCCATTCATTGGGTCATTTACTGATTAGCAGTTTTGACTTTGTGATGTTTGTAGTTGGATAACCCTTATATAATCTACATATTAGACTCGTGCTTATATAGACAGCAGTATTTTCTCCTATTCTATAGGCTGTCGATCCTGTTTAGCAGTAATTTCTTCATTTGCTATGTAGAAATATTAAAGTGTTTTGTAATTCCCATTGTTATTTCTTAGGGTAATTGCCTGGGTCACTGGGGTTCTAGTCAGAAAGTTCTTGCCTATACTTACATCTTGAAGTTTTTTCTATGTTCTTATCTAGCACTTTCAGCATTTCAGGTTTTAAATCCAGTTCTTTCATACACTTAGAATTGATTTTTGTGCAAGATGAGGGGTATGGATCTAATTTTCATTGTCAAGTGTCTTATTCTATTTCTTTATTTCCACTGTTTCAAAGTTTCCATGGCAGAAATTTTAGCTTCTTGATTAGGTTTCTTCCTGGGTATTTTGAAAAGCTATTATGAATGACATTTTTTCTAGTATCTTTCTGAGCAAGTTCATTATCGATATGTTGAAAAGCTCACTATTTTTTATGTTGATTTTGTATATTACTGAAAGATATTGAGTCTATTAAGCAGAGAATCATCCCATTTGTTAATAGATACAATTTCATTTCTTCCTTTCTTTTTTTGTAATCCTTTTATCTTCCTTGATCTTGGTGTACTAGCAAAACTTTTGAATAAATGTTTGAATGTATGTGGTACTCATGCTTATTCCATTTCAGATTTTAGAGGAAATGCTGCCAGTTTCCCCTCATTGACTATAGCATTGCCTACTGAGCATCTTTAGGACTTATTTCATGAAAGTTCATTGTACTTTTCAAATGCCTTTTCTTTAGGTATTATTCACACGATCTTATGGTTTCTTTCTTAGTTCTATGTATATTGTTTATGACTTTTTATTTGAACGTCTTTCACTAACCTTAAATTCTTGAGATGACTTGTTATCTTCCTGAATTTGACTTGTAATTGTCTAGTTGAGAATATTTTTCATGTATAGTTTTCTTTTCTGATGGTTTTTCCTTCTCTCATTTTGCTGTATTTGGAAAACTTCTTCCACAGATGAGTTCCTTTTATGTTTTTTCAGAAGTTTTGAGAAGTGTTTCTGATAGATGACTTTTGACAATTTGATGGGATTCAGGGGTAAGCCAGGCAGCCCTGGGCTTCTTATTCAAGAGTCAGTTACTGCATCAGTCTAATTTTGAGCGGTCTGTTTAAATTGTTGAAAACTTTTTACTTTAATTTCAGAAAGTTATAGGCATTTAGAAATTTATGCATAGCATATAAGTTTTCCAATCTTTTGGAGTATTCATTTTTGAAGTGTTCATGAGATATCTTCTGGACTTGGTTAGAGCCTACTGTAATAGCTAGATTTTATTCGTGACTCTCTTAATTTACATTTTCTGCCTTTTCTTTTGTTTAGTTTTGTATGGGTCTTGTCAATCATATCAATCTTTTCAAACCATTACTATTTCACTGATCAATTTTACATGTTGTTTTTTCAGTCTCAATTTCATGTGTTTTCATGCTAATCTTCATTAGTTTTTGCCATCTACTATTAGGAGCCTGTCTTCTTTTTACCCCCTTCTACATCTCTCTGATATGACATTACTATTGAGATCACTATGATTTTTACATTGTAAGTACTTATAAACTATCCTCTTTGGATGTCCGGGGCTATATTCCAGGAGTTCGTATATTTTGCATTGTCATTTCTATTTGTTAGGATGATTTTTAAGTTTTTAATAACATCTTCAGTTTTGGCTTATTGATTCCAAAAAATGTTATTCAATCTCCAGATCTTGATGTGGTTTCTTAGGCTACATTTGTGATTGATTTCCAGTTTGTTATGATATTTAGATCCGATAGATTTCTTGGAGATAATAGATAATTAGATAGCTTTTATTAATCCATTTAACTAGTCTGCATCTTTTATTTTCTAAATTATTGCCTTTGCATTGAAGAACATTGTTGTTGAATGGGTCCTTCCATATCAACAATCTTTGAGGATGCTTTTCTGATGGGTTGGCTGTTTTTTTTTTCCGGCAATTCTTTCCTTGTAGTATTGGAAACTTTCTGGTTTGCTTTAACATGATTAATTTCTTCCTAGCTTCTTTCTGTCCATTTATTCCTCTCTAGAAATACATTCTCTCTTGGGGTTCCATTGATGAACTTGTCTTTCCTTTTCTCTTTTGTATAGATTTCTCTTATTTATTTATTTATTTATTTATTTATTTATATTAGATATTTTCTTTATTTACATGTCAAATGATATCTCCTTTCCTGGTTTCCCCTCTGAGAAGAAGAAGAAGAAGAAGAAGAAGAAGAAGAAGAAGAAGAAGAAGAAGAAGAAGAAGAAGAAGAAGAAGAAGAAGAA
>JADRCD010211902.1:0-12128 GCA_019843815.1 Montemys delectorum | reverse complement strand
AAGAAGAAGAAGAAGAAGAAGAAGAAGAAGAAGAAGAAGAAGAAGAAACCCTGTGCCCCCTCCCCCCGCCCACCAACCCACCCTCTCCTGCTTCCTGGCCCTGGCATTCCCCTACACTGGGGTATAGAACCTTCACAGGACCAAGGGCCTCTCCTCCCATTGATGACTGACTGTGCTATCCTCTGTTATACATATCCTGCTAGAGCCATGAGTTCCACCATGTGTACTCTTTGGTTGGTGGTTTAGTCCCTGGGAGGTCTGAGGTTACTAGTTAGTTCATATGATTGTTCGTCCTAAGGGGCTGCAAACCCTTCAGCTCCTTGGGTCCTTTCTCGAGCTCCTTCATTGGGGACCCCGTACTCAGTCCAATGGATGGCTGTGAGCCTCTACTTCTGTATTAGTCTGGCAGAGCCTCTCAGGAGACACCTATATCAGGTTCCCATCAGCCAACACTTGCTGGCATCCACAAGTAGATTTCTTTTAATAAGAATTCAGATGACACACTGATGTTGAGGTTATTCTGGGATTTCTGCCCCCAAATGTTAAGCTGGTGTTTTTCCCTTACAATTTTTATTATTGTTACTTTCGTTCATAATTTTGAGATGTTGATTACGATATTTTTCTGCTCATGTATCTATCTGCTTCTAAATAACTCTTGTGTTTGGTTTTGTGTTCCGTTTTCTACGTTTGGAAAATTATAGGCTGCAATGTTTTTAAGTAGATTGGGTGAGTCTTTTGACTTTATTTCACTCTCTGAACACCATGAGTTCTTGGATATTGGTTCTTCAGTACGCCCCCAGACTTCTCAGAGATTTGGCCATGGTCATTCTTCATTTTCTTCATATTAATGTCTCAACACTTCCTTTATCCTTAAGACATGTTTTTATAATTGATATTCTCTGTTGATAATTCTTTTGCTTGGTAGATTATTTCTCAGATCTGTTAACTTCTTGTTTCAGCTACCCAAATATCTTCTTGCGCATTTTTTTATGTTGGTGTTTTTCTGGCACAATTTGCTGATTATTTCATCCATATTGATAAGTTTCATGTCATGATCCTGAATTTACATCCTTTACTGATTATCTAAGTCCTCACCTTGGTTGATAATTCTTTTCAAAAGTAGGCATTTGTAAAAGTAGGCATTTGTTTCTGGCCTTTACAGTATTTCATTTTCTTTGTTTTTTTGTTTTTAGGATGTTGGCAACTAGTGATAAGGTACTTGCTGTTGCTTTCTCTGTTTCTTTGTTTTGATTTCTGCATTTGTCATGGTGAGTGTTCCCATCTGTAATGCTTGCCACTTCTCAAGTTTATTTTGCTGTATGCTTTCAGTTAAACTGCATATTTGTATGGATTCTCTTTACTTGGGTGCGTGTTTCAGTGGGAAACCTACTACAGTGGCAAATAGGATATTGACAGCAATCCCAGAGTTGACTGGTGGATGAAATACTGGTATAGATTACTGTCTGTCTTTTGGACCTGTTAGATTCAAAGACCCTAGCACTAGGGTACTTCTTGGGGGAAAATTTATTTTATAGTACATTTGGGGGCTGATAAGAATGTGAATATTTAAGTAGTGGTGTAAAGAAGGTATGAGGATATCATCATGAGAAGCAAAGTATATATATATATATATATATATATATATATATATATTGCAATGATGAAATGACCTAGGGAAGAACAGTAATAAAGCCTTTTTTAATAAAATATATGTTGATACCAAGCAACTAAATATTTAGAGGACAATAGTGTATATATATATATATATATATGTGTGTGTGTGTGTGTATGTATATATATAGTATTGTATATATATACACTATTGTCCTCCAAATGTAATATATATATATATATATGCATATATATGTGTGTATATATGTGTATGCGTGTGTTATATATAACAAATATATATATATACTTGTGTGTGATATATATACATATGAATATATCAAACATGTAAATGTATTTATGCAGAATAATTGGAATAATTATTATAATTAAAACATAAATGTTAAAAAATAATGAATAAATATTAATCATAAAGAATAAAAAGTACAAGATCTAAACAATAAATTGATAAGCAACACAGTTCATGTTATCCCCAGCATTGGGAAGGCTCACCTCCTGTGTTACTTTTGTCAGGCTATTATACCAAATGCTGGAGTAGAGAGTGTTGAGCTTACCATCACCTGCTTCATTCTCCTCAGTCTGAGCTGCTTAAAGTCTATGGCTCCCATCAGGATGCTGCACCATGTCCCCAGGTTCCATTGAGTTTTCCCCAAGGTTCCAGGCCTTCCCGCCTCTTGGCAGTTACACAGATGGAGATATCATGAGCATTGTGCTATGGTTCATCTCATGGCACACTAAATTCAGCTTCCTGCGCATTCAGGCCCTGCAGCACCCTCCGCATAATCCCAGTCTCTTACTCCTCTGCATCCTAGTGGTGTGTGTGTTAGGGTGGGAGATGATTATCATTGTTAATCTCCCTACTTTAGACTTCTGGTTTCTGATTTTTTTGTGGGGGTGGGGTGGTGTGTGTGTGTGTGTGTGTGTGTGTGTGTGTGTGTGTGTGTGATCTGTGTCTTGCTGTGTTCTGCTTTCCTCTTCTGCCTCAGATTCCATCTCAGATTTGGGTTTCCGTCATAGTGAACCACCTCACCCAGACTTCATAGTTTCCGGCACTCGGCACTCCAGTGCTGGTATAACCCAGCTCAGTGTTGGCTACTCGAATGCCTAGGGGAGCTCTGTGGGTACTTATCGAGAGACTCTCACGTAGTCTTACTTTTGTTTCTGTAGCTCTTTATCCTGTTTCTCAGTCAGTGTCTTTTTATCTTGACTTTCTTCCATCTGACTCCCCGTCTTATAGATACTGTCTCTGATCTGTCTCCCTCTCCCCTCCTGCTTTTCAGAGCCTTATGCTTTACTTAACATCCCCCTTTCTTTTTGAACTATTTTTACCATGCATTTTAATTCTTTGTACTTTTAAAATGCACTAGAACTTTGGACTTGCATGGGTCCGCACCAGGTCCTCTGCGTAGGTTATGGCTGCTAGCTCGGTGGTTTTGCGGAACACCTAAGAGTAGGAGATGGGTTCCAATAATTCTTTTGCTTGCTCTTGAAACTCGTCCCTTCCTATTGCATTGCCTTGTCCAGCCTTGATAACGAGGGCTTTTGCCTTGTTCTGTTGTATCTTTTTTTTTTTTTTTAATCCATTTCAATTGTCATCTCCTTAAGGCCTGTCTATTCTGAAGAGGAACTGGATGAGGCATAGGGCTAGGGGAGGTTTGAGGGAGAGCTGAAAGGAGTTGAGGGAGATGACAGCATGATCAGGGCATATTATATAAGAGAAAAAAATCTATTTTCCATTAAAAAAGAGAAATTCCTTTTTAGGTTTAAGCAAATACATTCTGGTTTAAAGTCCCTCACTTCCTCCATTTACCTGTTTTTCTGGGATGATGTTTCTTTATGGTTATTAGTATAAATGGTATTTGTATGTCTGTGGTGTGTGTGTGAGAGACTCTGTTGGTCACAAGATCTTGGATGCGTTTTTTTTTAAATATTCATATTTTATCATAATTATTGAGTATGATTTTTTTTTTGTTTTGTAGGTACTGGTAACTTGGCACATAATTAATTTCACTTAGCATTTACAGTAGTCATAACATTGCCACATAATGTGTATCATTTCTCTTAAATATAGGGCTGGAGAGATGGCTTTATCATTAAGAAAGCTTACTGTCCTTTCAGAAGAATAGATGTTATCTATTCTTGCTTCTGTGTGTACCTGCAACAGAGTGTATTTGCACACAGATACAAACACACATATGCACGCATAGATTTATGGAAATGTATTAAAATGGTTAAGTATATATGCACTTATTCTCCCTTTCACAGCAGTAGATTCAGATGAGCTACCTCCACTATGGATCTTGTGTTAGGTCTAAGAAAATGATTTTAGTACTGTTGGATGTTAGTGAATGCTTTTGAGCTATTGGGTTATTTAAAAAGGTGAATGAACCCAGGGCCAACAATTTATTTCTGAAGGAGGACCTTGGTCTACTGAGATGTCAAAGATGCAGGAAAGCATAAGAGAGGCTTGCCAAAGCTGTTGGGCAGCAGTTAGCTCAGTATAACCTAGAAGGTACTTTTCTCCTGAGGAAGTATGACCTCCTTGGATTTCATGCAGACCACCCTCTTGAAGAATGCTGCCTTGGCACCAACATGGTGATAAACACCAGTGGTGTACGGCCAGTTGCATATCTGGAGAGAGAGAGAGAGAGAGAGAGAGAGAGAGAGAGAGAGAGAGAGAGAGAGAGAGAGAGACAGACAGACTACCTTGGTGTCCTTGTAACTATTCCTTAAGCTTCAGTCTTCCTGTGTTGGGAAGCCTGTAAGGTGATCCCCTTATTGAAATTCATGCTCTTATATAACAATCTCCCTTTGGTATGCATGGTTCATAATGAATGACTTCTAATGATTAAAATAGTGATTTCTGGGATTCTAAATGATTAAACTGATTAGATTCTAGACTCTGTTTTGCTGTTGAGCACTCTCACCTCATTCTCACATAGCTAGGCATTTATTGTCTTCCCCCTCTTCTCCCTCTACTCTCTATCTGCCCCTTTTCTGAGTGCTCATCATATCAGCAGCCATACATTGGTTGGCCATGAAGAGGTCTGTGTGTCAAAGAGCTGAACAAGGCTTCTGGTCAGGAAGCAGAATGTTAACAGCATTATTGAGTTGGGAAGTTCATGAGAAATGGAATCCTGCCAACAACTTTGCAATTGAATTTGGAAACATAGCCTCCCCAGTCAAGTATACAGATAACATTGACAACCTAGCTGTCAGTTGAGAGAATGTGAGTTAGAGACATTGAAATATAAGTATTCAAGTGATCCTCAGGAAGAGTTTGATTCATAGAAACTGTGACATAATTAAATTAGCCAGTACTACAGTAATTTTTTACACAGAAATACGTGATCAATGTACTCCCTTTTCTATTCTATTTTCCATTTATATATTGAATAAGTCATTTGCTTGTGTTTCATTTGTTCCTTTGCTTTAAGTTACTGTCAATTAATTTTCTACATGTATAATTGTGAATATTTTTTCCATATACCAATTTATTTTATGCCTTATTATGTAAGTAATGCAATGTTAATTATTCCATGTTAGAGTTCTATCATTTCTATTTAACCATTTTATATTGAGTCTACCAAGTCAAAATTTCAGTATTTAATCTAATCATTAGTAATATGAGTCTGAGTAATTTTAAATTATATGTCTAATTATTTCACTTTGGGGTACAATAAGGTTTTACTTTTCTTTATTAGTCTTCTCAATCAGAATTTGTTGTTTGGGTCTTGGTTTTATTTTAATAGAGTACTGATTCTTCATGGATAAAATCCTTCGTACTGTCATTATACACATGCTTAAACATAGAATGTAAGAATGAGTCCTTCCGATACTGGCAGTACCCACAATCTTGCAACATCTGGTCTTTTAAAAAAAAATCACTAGAGTCATATCGTGTGTAGATTGGTATACATGCATTAATCACCACTGTGGTGACTGAATCAAGTGTTTTGTTTTGTTTTAAAGATTTATTTATTATTATGATTAAGTACACTGTAGCTGTCTTCAGATACACCAGAAAAGGTGTACATCAGATCTCATTACAGGTGGTTTTGAGCCACCATGTGGTTGTTGGGATTTAAACTCAGGACCTTCAGTAGAGCAGTCAGTGCTCTTACTGGCTGAGCCATCTCACCAGCCCTGAATCAAATATTTTAATCCTAATGCATAGGAGGTAGGATACAATTGATATTTATGATTGTTGTAATTAGCAACAATTGATATATATATATATATATATATATATTCCAATTTTGTATTTTGAAAAAAAAAAACTACTATAGTATAAATGCCTGTCATATATGATTATTCTCCACTGTCATGACTTCTGTTGGGACTGCTCAGAAATGATCATCATAGCTGTGCATCTTGATTAACCTTTCATTCAAAGATAGAGAGGGTAGGGAAGATCCTAGATTCTTCAGTTAACTATCTATTCACCACTCCCCACTGGTGGTATGCAATTCTTCTAATAATCTCGTGAGGTCTTATGTGAGAAGCTGGGGGAATGTAAGAGGAAAACAATGTGGGGAGACAGTTGGAATTCTACAGTTATGCAAGAAGATATTTCTTTTGACAGAACAGAATTTACAGTGGTGTTGCTTAATGTCATCTGTGTGACTCACCCCTACCCTCTTACCTATGCTATTTTAAGCAAGCCAAATGTACCCACTGGCTACCCTGATGAATTCTGGTGGACTTCTATCAATGCCTGTCACTGGGATTTTAGGACAAGGATTAAACATTTTTTATGCAAATGTCAGAAATAATGCCACACCCTATAAGGTCTGTATTTTTGTCACACCTCTGACACTCTTTTCTCTATTCTTCTGTAGAAGGACATTTTTGTTTCTTCACTTCAATCTATGATATTGCATGTTCTCATGCATGCCTTTCAAAAATTTAGTATACAACACTGACTTTTAAAAGGGAAATGAAATTGAAATGGTATATTGGAGTTGTATCAGGCTAAGAAGGTATAGAAAGCTCTCAAGTTGTTCAGTCTTCCTTCTCTTGCTGCCGTTTTCCAGGTGCTAAGATCACATGCATACACTATCACACCTAGCTTTTCAGTATCTTTTGAACATTAATTTGGCCATATCATGCACTGTGGTTTTGGAAAGTAATTAGAGATTTAAATGCTTTCGGTTTCAAATGTTTAAAACAAAAATAATAAGGATATGTGTCTGTGAGAAGCTTGCAGTTAATGAGATAATTCATGCTAATTAAATAAGAATGCCTGAAACATCAAACAACTCATTAATTTTAAAGAAGACTGCTATTATTATTATCAACATTATTATTAATATTACTGTGTGCTTAAGAATTTCTTAGGCCAAGCAAACAAATATATATGATTATTTTGGGGAAAAAGATTTTCTGTGTTGACTATAGAGAAATTTAAATCTCTATCTCTACATTTTGCATTGATTTCATCATTCCATAGAAAGAAAACAGACCTTGACCCGGCTGTGATGAAAGGGTAATTGAAAAGCTATGCTAAACATTCTCATTATAACATAACTAGACACATGTCTACATCTTAATCATTCTATCCCAAGACAATATGCCCTGTAATGGTTAACAATAACTACAGGCCCAAGCCCAAGAAAAGTCCTTTGGATAAGTGCTGACTTGTCTGTCATCTGCTCTCTCCATTTTCAGGCTGAGATGTCCACAATAGCACAGTACCCACCATTGATTACCTAATTACACAATCATCCCATCAGTAGATCAGCACAACATCTGTGACCCCGCGTGTCACTACCACAACCCCCTCCGTCGATTCCCCTGGAGCTTCACGGAGGCGGTTCTACTGACATAATATATTCATTATCCATTAGATCTGGCACACGCTCTGCGGTGCTCAATTACGATACAATCGAGCGAAGGGTCTGGTGTCGGCCAATGTAATGACTTTCTGATTATCTGTCTTTAAATGATGAATGAAATGAAAATGTACTGCTCAAACCAAATATAAGATTGTTAGGATGCCAAATGAAAATTGTACACAGCCTTCTTTATGGTGGGATGGCAGACGCCTGCTTTTATTCAGCAATGGATATCTGAAGACAGTTTTCTAAATCAAACTTACCTTTCAGCTATAAGATTATTGTGAGACTATGGGATCTAAGTCATAAATTGGCATTTATTAGGGTCACTGAAATACCCTTTAAGCGAGGGTTTAATTAATAAGATTGTATGATACTTTCATGTAAGCTTAATATTTCCACTCTCCTTGATCAAATAAACTGACCTCCCAGTCATAGATTTATTGCTGCTTCTAGTTTGTCACCTGGATCAAATTATTTTTTGAGCTGTTTTTGTCTCATGGAGAGCTGTAAAATAATTAAGCAGATTGATACATAGACAGGAATTTTAAAAAACATGCCAGGATTATAAATAAGTGGAAGACTCAAAAACATTTTGTTGTTCAAATAATTATGAAGCAGGTGTTTGATAGTACAGTCATTTCTGTTTCTGTTTACATCTTTAGTTATTATTCTGTTAATTATAATTGAAAATCCAATAGAGCTTCATATTGGAGTACTCAGAGATCTGACTGAAATTATAGCTCCTCAGTTTATTCCATTAAATAAGAACTTGTTGGACTTTTGATTATGAAATAAATTTAAAAATCTAATCCTCTTCCCAGATCTTTAAACTCTGATAATAATTGAACATTTTGAAAGATACAGAAAGGCAAGAAGTACAGCAGTATTAATTTTTTATACCCCCAAGATAGCTTTTAGAAAGTTGCTTTCAGTATTTGGGAAGTAGCCCCATCCCTTCTTCAGGAAGCCCTCTGTTAATATAAGCAAGTTTAAGAAAATAAGTTTTCTGAAGTTTATCCTACTACATTAAGGTTTTTTCTTTTTCATATTTGACATGTTGCCACAAATTTGATCTTTAGGTAAGGTGAAGTTGGTTTGAATCTTATTTAAGTGGAACCAAGCAACAGGTTAATTGATGACTCCAGTCATAATGAAGGGACAGCCTACCCCCTGAGAAACTGATGCCCTCCATATATGTAGTTTTTCAATAGAGTTGAGTCTCTTCGGGTGTAGAAGTGAGGATGCTGTACGAGAAGTTGCCATATTAACATGATAACAAACTTCTTGTTGTCTACTGTAATGATGACTGCACAAACATTGCTTGTGTGTCTTGAGACCATTTTAGGTAAAGTAAGGGAGTAAAGAAAAATAATGTCTACAAGGCAATACATTAGGTGAGCTCACTAATTAATTGGTTGGACCGAAACATTCTTAAGTTGAAATTTCTTAGTGAAAAAAAAAAAAAAAAACCTTATGAGCTTGTAGTTTATATAACACATAATTTGTGTTATTTTTATTTTTGTTTTCAGTTAGATTATGATATACCTAAGTATGGATTTATTGGAAGCAATAGAGAAATGGAGGTCATTAACAGTTTTATTTTTATTTCATGTTTGTTTATTTCAAACTAAATATAAATTTGGAGGGCACATTGATTTTTTTTTTGGATAAAGTGTAGTAGCAAGAAGGTTAAAGATTTCTTTAACTTCATAACGATATAATTTCTTGAAGTGTTTTGAAAATGGTCTAGTTTCTAATATAGTAGTCTTGCTACTCTCTATTCTTCAGCCTGTTTTTGGCTACAGAATGCAAATAAATGTTTTAAAGTAAGATCTTGATTCTTTGCCTATTACATTAGTAGGGGATAATTTAGCAACATCAAAAAAATAATATCTTGAAGTCATATGAACTCTACCTTTATATCTCTATGCTGAACTGTATCCTCCAATTATTCCAGAAAGTTATCTGTTTACTGTCGAGAAATGTCAGATTGGCCTTTGTATGTTTTGGTAGGAGGCAAAGAGTCCTGAATCAGAGAAAAAAAATGTTTTAGCCTTATAGCAAGCAGGACATGAGCCTCTCTGAATCCAGCTATGACAGCCTTAAGGCTCAGTACTTACGGCACATAGGGTTTGTGACAGGCCAGTAACCTCGTTGTTAGCAACTCCAAATATTTAATAATGGAAAGTAAGCATGATTAAGTTTTCTTCAAAGGGAGATATTATCACTGTCTTCTAAGTTCTAAAGAATTCTGCTTTTTGTTACAGCAGGAAAAAAAATTGTCTCCGTTATTTCGAGATTCTTTCTATGCAAATGTCCTTGAAGAAAGAGTCCAAAATGAAAGTGTGCTCCCACCCAGGTGTCAATATGGAAGGTCCACTAATAATTGTCTCCTAATATGTGTATTGTGGTTGTCAGAGAAATAATGCAATGTATGCCTATAGTGTTTCAGAAGTTTAGGGGTTTTTTCTAGATAACAGTTGTATTTTATATTTGCATAATTTCATTGTTTTATCTTTAATTAAATTTAAATACTTGTGCATATTTATGAGGCAATGTAGGTTTGAAGACATATATTCACCTGTATAGTGATCGAATCAAGGTAGTTAGCATTTCTATCTCAATCCTTTTTGTTTAGAGACCTCATCCCTTTGCTTGACATAAGAATTTACCCTTCCCCAGTTGTGCTTCTCTACCTCTTCCCTTTCATAGCATCTACTAAGTATTAGCCAGTCCTGTATCATTTTGAGCTGAACTCTTATGAATGCAAGCCCTCTGAGTCTGCCTCATTTAAATCAGTGTACTGTCTTCTACTTCTGTCCATTGGCTGTAAATGATCGGATGTTCTCCCTTAAATTAAACAAATACTATTTTATTTTGTCTATGTATCATCTTTTCTTTAAATCCACTCATCATCTGTCAGTGGCTACATAGAGTAATTCTATATCTTAGCTATTAGTATTGCTGAAATAACAACAGGATGTTATTAACTCTTTGATAAGTTTATTTGATTTTCTTCAGGAAGAACTCTCAAAGTAGTCTAACTAGTTTATTCGGTCCATGTAGTCTAGTTTTGAGGAACACATGTAGCATACTCCTAAGTGGGTATACGAGTTTCCATTTCCACCAGTGTCAAGGAGGTACACTTTCCCTTCTCTTTATACTAGGAAGAATTTGGTATCTTTTGCGTGTTTGATAGTAGCCATTTGGACTAATGTGAAGTGTGGTTTTTACCCTTCCTGGTGTCTAGTGTTGCCAAATAGTTTTTCAAACAGTTGTCCTGTTTCAATGCCTTCTTATTCGTCTATATTTAGTCTAATCCTTTCACCATTTCAGTTGACTTTTTTTATTTATTTGATAGTCAGATTTATTTTTCAAAATTCTTTATGGATTCCTGATATTAACCTAATACCAAGTAAATAGGTTGATAATTTTATAAGTTGCCTTTTTGCTATGTTCCCTTTTGATCCTTGATGCACAATGCTTCTGGTTTTACAGTATCTCATTTGACTGTGAGTTACTTTTGAGATAGAAAGAATTCATTACAAATATAGATGCTCTAGAGTTCTGGATGTGTTGTTTCTATTTCTCACAAGTGGTTTCATAGCATCAGAAGTTGTACTTAAGTCTTTGCAACACTTTGAGCTAATTTTTGTACATGGTAAGTGGTAGTGCTTAAGTTTGAGCCTTCTATATGAGAACATCTAGGTTGCCCCACACTGTATAATCAACAGTCTACTCTTTATCCAATCTATGCCTATGTCTTTGTCAATCACTTGACAAAGATGTGATTTTAACATCTCTAGTCCATGTGTGGGTTTTACTCTTAATCTCATCTGTCTTCTCCTCTATGCCTCACAGTGTCTCTTATGATCAGGTCTTATGAGACTACCAGCTTTGTTCTCTTTAACTCAAGACATAATTGCTCATGTGGAATGGTTGCGCTTCTACATGAATATCAGGTTTGCCTGCTTTGTTTCTGCTTTCTCTTTCATTGAAGAATGTCATTGATATGATTATAATATTGTCTTGAACCTATAAACTTCTTTGGAAAGAAAACTCAATATATAAATCATAGATGAATTAATGAAATTTATGATTAAAAACCAAAACATTAAAATATCCATATAGGAGAAAGCCAGAGTGTAGATGGAGAAATGTTAGTCATAGGAAACTAGAGTGATGGTTTGTGAGACTTGGTGATTATGGAGCCAAGGCTGGCCTTAAGCTTTTCATTGTGCTCTCTTCCAGTACTACACTACAGCTGTGTCCTGCCAGGCTAGGTTCTGGAAACCATCTTAAAGAGCCAGTGAGCACGAATTCTACATCATGTAAAAATGTCCTTCAAAACTTAAGGTGAACTAAAGCTATTTACAAGTAATAAAAGCTATTTTTTTTTCTTTCACAGTCATTTAAGCTGAAAGAAAAATATTTATACCTAGGAATGAAGAATGAAAAATGTCTGGAATATAGCTCAATGGTAGCGTGCTTGTCTAACATCCACAAGGCCCTCAATTCAATCCCCAGCAATGTAAAACATTCAAAGGTGTGAAATAATAAAGTTGCCGATAAATAAGTTTGGTCTATTTTAAAAATGTTTTGAACATTATTTTGTTGGACTTTTTTCAGCAAATAATAGAAATATATATATATATATAT